>PVKY010010064.1:0-12879 GCA_004027775.1 Bradypus variegatus
ATGTTCAGAAGACAGAGCAATAGATGACGGATGATAGATAGGGAGGGAGGGAGGGAAAGAAATAGCGGTGTGATAGCATCTTAAAGTTGGTGGATTGGGGTATCAGGGGAGGGGGGTTGGGGTTTGCTGGAGTTCTGTGTATGGGGTTTGTATTGTTTTTGCAACTGTTACTATAACTTGGAATTTATTTCAAAATAAAAAAATGTAAACAAACAAACAAAAACTCTTGGAAGAAAACATGGGAGACTATCTTCAGGTCCTTTTATCAGGTGATGAATTCTTAGTCTTTACACCAAAAGCACAAGCAACAAAAGCAAAAATAGATAAATGGGACTTAAAACTTTTCAGTATCAAAGGACATCATCAAGAAAGTGAAAGGACAATGTACAGAATGGGAGAGAATATTTGGAAATCATACATTTGATAAGTGCTTAATATCCAGAATATACAAAGAACTGCTATAATAATAGCAACAACGAAACAAACCACCCAATTAAAAATGGGCAAATTACTTGACTAGACATTTCTCGAAAGAAGATATATAAATGACCAAAAAGCACATGAAAAGCTGCTCAACATCTTTAGTCATTAGGGAAATACAAATCAAAACCACAATGAGATACTACCTCATACCCACTAGAATAGCTATTTAATTTAAAAATAATGGAGTGTAACAGGCACTGCCAAGGATGTGGAGAAATAGGAACTTTAGTATATTGTTGGTGGAGATGTAAAATGGTGTAGTTGCTCTGGAAAACAGTTTGGCAATTCCTCAAAAAGTTAAACATGAACTACCATGTGACCTAAGAATCCCATTTCTAGATATATACTCCCAAAAATTGAAAGCAGGGATTCAAACAGTATTTGTACACCAATGTTCATAGCAGCTTTATCTGTAGAAGATGGAAGCAACCCAACTGTCCAAATGAACAGATAAACAAAATGTGGTGTGTGTGTGTGTGTGTGTGTGTGTATATATATATATATATATATATAATGGAATATTATTCAGCCTTAAAAAGGAATGAAGTTCTGATACACGTGACATGGGTAAACCTTGAAGACATTATGTAAAATGATGTAAGTCAGACACAAAAGGACAGATATTGTATGATTACACTTATATGAAAGAGCTAGAATATGCAAATTCAGACAGTAAAGTACAGGTTACCAGGGGCGGGGAAGGGTGGGGTGGGTTGGGGAATGGGGAATTAATGCATAATGGGTGCCCAGTGTTGGGGTGATAGGAAAATCCTGGTAACGGATGGTGGTGAGGTAGCACAACACTGCAAATGTGATAAATCCCACTGAATTGTATGCTTGGGAGTGGCTGAGATGGGAAATTTATGTTGTATTTATGTTTCCACAATTAAAGAGAGGGAGAAAGACAATGACAACTAAATGCAACACATAATCCTAGAATGGCTCTAATAATGGGAAGAGAAAATGACCAAAAGGGCATTATTGGGACATATGAAAAAATTAGAATATAGACTGTAAGCTTTATATAAATGTTCAATTTCTTGAACTTGATAACTGTACTTAAGGTAGTTAAACAAGTGAATATCCTTGTTCTCTGGAAATAAACAAGGAATTATTAAATGTTCAAAGAGTATATGATAAATGCAACCTACTCTCAAATGTTTGGAAAATAAATAGGTAAATAGAAAGGCAGCTGATAGGATAGATGGAGGATAGAGAAATGAATAGAGATAGAGAACAATATGGCAAATGTGGCAAAAATGTTAAAAATTGGTGGTTCCAGGTATCAGGGTGAGGGTATGTCAGAGTTTGCTGTGTGGGTTTTGTATTATTTTTGCAACTGTACAGTAAGTCTGAAATTATTTCAAAACAAAACACTTTTTTTTTTTTAAGTTAAGGTGAGAGCCAAGGCCATGGTCAGTTAGGTACATAAACCCCAGAAGGATTTATTAGTAAAAATAGCTACCATTTTTTGAGCAATTACTTTGTCTGGGCACTATGCTTCACAGCAATCCTAAGAGATGAGTCATTATCCCCGCGTTACAGGCAAGGAAACTGACACAAAGAATCTGGGCAACTTCCTGAAGTCACAAGCTAGAATGTGGCAGAAGGTGGAATCGAATCCAAATCTATTAGCTCCCAAATCCAAGTTCTCAACTCTCTCCCAAATATAGCTCCTAAAGACCTGAACTAAGAGAGACACTGCCAGTATGCCACATAGCTTCTCCAAGAAGGTGTCCAGGGTCTCCAACAAAAGTGCCTATTTTCCCACGACCTGCTCCTTCTAGTCTGACCTGCCTGTTCGGAGAGAGTAGAAACAAGCACAAATGCCTCTGTAACTGGAAAAGCAAGTTGTCTCTGGGGTTCAGGCTAACACACAGTTGATTCTCAACAAAATTTCTCCATTGACAAAATGAATTCAATGATTTAAAAGGCCTTTGGAAACCTACTCTCCCCATTCTCTCTGCCCTCACCTCCTTCCCCAAATAACTGGAACATGTCCCATGCCTGAAAATCCACCAACATAAACCCGTTGCCTTGGCTGTGATAAGGAAACACACAATCTACATGTGAGCATGCTGAAGAATTTTCAAGAATTTTTTGAAAAGGGAAAATGAGAAGGGAGGGAGCTATCTCTGTTGACTGACACATCAATCAAGAGAACCAAATAGGCATAGATGAACAGACTCATGTACATGTAGGAATTTAGAAAATGATAAATATAGTATTAAAATTGGTGGAAAAGGAAGAATCACACAGTAAAAGGTGTTAGGAGAATTCAGAAAAAAATACTTAGGTCCTTCAGATTTTTAAAAGACTAAAAAATATCAGCATTAGAAGAAAATATAGTGATATTTTTATGATCTTGGGATTGTAAGTCTATGCTCATAAGCCTTTCATAAGCAATGGACAAATCCCAGAAATCCCAAGTTTGACAAGTTTGTTACATTCAAAACTTACACTTCTATATAGGAAAAGCTATTGTAAACAAGGGCAAGTGACAGGCTTGACACAGGGAGAAAACTCCTTGTAACATATACAATAGAACAAGGAATTCCTATCAGAAAGATATCAAGACTTCCTACAAGCCAATTTTTTAAATGATGAAAGAATCTAATAAAAATATGCCAGTATATAAATAAGCAATGCACAGAACTATAAAGTGGCTAATAATTTATAAAAAGACTCAAAGCTAGATATCAAAGAAATGTAAATTTTTAAATGTGACATTATTATCAGGCATTATATTGGCAAAAAGAAAATGACAACATTCAGCATTGGTGAAAAGGGAAATAGTAGTTTAAACTGCACAAACTTTTAGCTAGGCAATTTGGAATATGTAACCACATTTTTAATGTGCATTTCAATACAACCAGCAATGGCCCCTTGGGTAACTGGTAACATGCTGGTGGAACAAAATCTCCTTTGAAGTAGGCATCCCAGGTCAAAAGGTCATAGTTCAGCTGACTAGAAGGGAGCACAGACCAGGGTCCATCCAGGGTCATAGTCGACATAGTCTTATCCCCAAGCCTCTCTCCTATTGAGTTCTGGGGCCCACATCTCCAGCTCAGGGTTGCCTGGGATGCTCTACTTTCCCAGTCATTCCCCTGGACCCTAAAGGCCCAGCATCTATCATTACTTCAAGACTGCCACCAGCCTCCCCAAATCTTGGGAATCTGCATACACTGGAAAGACTTGCTGCAGAGGAGGATGCAAACTCTCCAGCAGCCCACCCCATTCTTGCAGAAGACAAGCACAGAAATAGCATTTAAATATAAACAACAACAACAACAAAAAACAAGGATCTCCTTCCTTTGTGGAGATTTACCAGGTCATCCCTTCCTACCCTTCTTTAAGGGTGGTAGCCCTCAAACAATCTTCCTTGAAGCCAGGAAGTCTGAAGAGACTCCAGTCAGAGCAGAACAGATAACCTTTCAGCATCTGCGTGTCCCAAGCAGGGAATGTGACTTTGGAGACACTACTCACCCATCCCTGGCCACAGGAGAACTGGGCATCCCACAATGATTGGTGTCAAGTGGCTTTCAAGGCCTCTCATAATCCCAACTACTACCTTCTATCTCCTCATTCAGTTAACTCACCCGAGCACCTCCGTGCTAACCTATCCCCTTTTGATCTCTCAAACCCACCCCAGTGGCTCCATGCTGCCCACCCCACTCCTCCACTCAGGCAAACATCTGCCCACAGCCTATGTGAAGTTTACTGTGACTCCTTTTCCAGCATCCCGAGACCCTCTCCTCCTCAACACTCTGGAAAAAACACACCTCTGGACACTGTATTCTGCGTATCCATTTCTATGTGTTAGTTTCCACGTGTTAGCACTGCTGCTGAAACTCCCTCCACGTGGCCGTCCTCTCCACTCCTTCTGTCTCTCAGCTGCCAGAGAATCAGAAAACAGTAGGCCACTTTCTGCTGATTTATGGCTGTTCCCAACAAACTGCAAACTTAGCAGGAGAAATCCATTCCTGTTCCTCAAGTTCTCACATGCTCCTTTTCCCAAGGAGCGAAGGCTTGGACTTGGGAAATTTCTAACCCTGGCTTGTACCACTGACTTAAATCATAGAGGAAGTCAGTGAAACTCTCCTGGCCATCTCCAGCTACGGAGAATGCCAACATGTCCTGTTTTCCACACCCATGATCCTGACTAACTGGTGGTTATTTAACTTTTGCAAAGTAAATCCTAGTATAAAGGCTGGGAACTTGCTATTTAAAAAAAGCCTTTCAAAAGATGGATTCTTGCATGGAAATTTATTCCCTTCATCTTTCTTGAAGATAAAATTAACAAATTTGCTTCAAAAAATTAAATGCATTACCAATGCTTATTTAGTGGATTCGGATCAGCTTTGCTATTTAACAAAACAGAAGAAAATATCAGAATGTATCACATGTAGTAAGGATAAGAATTATTTCAGGAAATTTTAGTGTGCATATATAAACACATCTGTGTATCCACAGGTATATCTGTACTGAGTTATGATGTAAGATTATGGCTTCTGGTCAAAGATCAAAGCCACTGAAACATAGTAAAATTATTTAAATCCATTTTCCTAAATGTTAGGTTTATTTAAGACGTGATACCTGCTGATAGAAGAGGCACAGTCTGCTTTGTTGAGTTTCAAACAACATACTAAACCAGTGTTTTCCAAATTCTTAGACTGAGTCCCACAGTAAGACATACATTTTTTAAGTTGTGATTTTGTACTCACAGACCTCACCCCCACCCCCACAATTACACATATAATGGAAACAAATTTCATGAAACAACACAGCCTCACTAGCTAAGTGGTGTTTTTTCAAATGCTGGTCAGAACCCACTAATGAGCTGTGACTTGCCTGAAGTCTGAAAAGACCATTTTGGGGGAATGATTATACTTTCTCATCACGGAGGGAGAATGAGCAAACGGTGCCTGCCCAGAATACAAAGGAGTGAGAACTGACACCAATCCTAGTTCCAGCACTAAAGCTTCCTTCAGTATTTAAAAAAATGCCAACAGGGAAGGGCAAGAGGCAGAATCCTAGGCTCCTCTCCATGCAGAGTAACAAGGCATGTGGAAATAAGGACCCCTCAGTGGGCTGCCCAAGAAGATTAACTGAATGTTTTACAAAGACAAACATGAAGGCTGCTTTCCCTAACAGCACTCGGACGCACAGGAGTCATGGCAAACAAAAACCCCCTCTCCTCCTACCAGGAGTTTTCAGTGCTTTTAAAACATTCCTCCAAGTTTCAGCTCCAGATTCCCTGCGCTCACTTCGTGGAATCCCTCCACTACAGGACAGCCCACCCATTCATGTGTTCAAGTCTGTCCTCCCTGCCCCCACCCACCTTCTGGGAGTATAAGATTTCAAATTTCCATTAGAAAGATGCACAGCAAGGCCTCCCAATCTGGTGCTCTGGGGGAAGGGAGGGTCAGAAGCTGATCTGGAAACCACTCCATGGCCTTCTGGGTCATTCCCCAGAGCCAAGACTATTCAAAAAGTATTCATACAAGAAAGGAGGGGTGTGAGGAGCTTTCCCATCCATCCTGCCTCTAAGGATCAAGTCCAGAAGCCGCTGCCCACTATGCCAGCCCACGATGATCACCAGCTTCTCTACTTTCCAAGCAGGCAAAGTCTAGGCTGCTGTACCGTCTAATTTAGCATTTAAGTACCGTGTCCACTGGTCCTTCCATCGCGTCTCAAGAGGTAGCCATGCAGTAAGAAACTTATTCCAAGAACACGACAGGAGTTGGATACCTGGGGATATATCACCATGGGCTGGGGGCAAGGAAGCTCCAGCGAGAAACACAGCAGCAGGTACAAGAGCAAACAGGAAGGGCACAGGCAGTTTTGAGGACCACGCGGTTGGAGTGTATAAAAGCATC
Organism: Bradypus variegatus; assembly: GCA_004027775.1. NCBI lineage: Eukaryota > Metazoa > Chordata > Mammalia > Pilosa > Bradypodidae > Bradypus > Bradypus variegatus. Next base: position 6,363 of record PVKY010010064.1, read on the forward strand.
AACTGCTGCCTCTGAGGTTTGACTGAGGGGGTCCTCGGAGGAGAGAATGGTAGAGGGGTGGATAAGTGCAGTAAGTGCAGAAGCTGGTAGTAGTAGTAGGGGAATACCTGGGAAGGTGTGGGGTGCAGGAAAGGGGGAAGACGCACAGGATCTGTAGTGAAACGTTCATAATATAAATGTCAGAAATTTGACAAGGTTACCAAATCTAGCAGGACCTTTTCAAACAAGGGAGATAAAGATGTGAAGATGAAGATAATTAGATAACAACAAAAAAAGATAAGTTCCTGAGAAAGATTAACTCAAGAAAAAAAAATAATAATGCTGTAGGCGCGTTTGGGATAACATTCCCGTACAGCTCGGTCACTCCTGACCACGAGTGAGGTCAAAGGTAAGGAGGCCCTCTGGCCCGGACGGCTCGGCAGCCGCGTGGGCGGCACGGGAATCTCCCGGCGCCCCCCTTTCCTCTAAGCGTTCCCAGGAGGCCGAGGGGCGGTGAAAGCTCAATGCAGTCTTGCATCAGACGAAAGGCGGGTACATCATTTGCTGCCACAGTCAAGGCCGCCTTCCCCCTGCAAGCTTCCTCAGCAGCCCCGAGTCAGGCTGGGACTCAGCCAGCACTTCCCCAGCCCGCCCCCTCCCCACCCAGGGAATTTTTGGACTCGGCCGGGCGGGCCAAGACATGATCCGGGATGAATAATCTCCAGTCCCTGGGCGCCCCGGTGGGACCCTCTTTGGCGCCCCTCTCCCAGAGCCCCCGCGCGTGGAGGAAGAGGCGGCGCCCAGATGCAAGGGCTAGTGCGCGCGAAGAGGCTGGGGAGCCTCGATGGCATCACGGGGACCGTCTGCAGGTCCAGTTGGAACCGCCTGCACTTTTCAGTGCCTGTGGGAGGCAAGCCCACGTGAAACGCGCTGAACAAAAAGTTTACATCCTGCAGCCCGCCGCCGTTTGTTTCCCCCTCCGTCCCTCCCAAACCCCAATCTCTGGAGGCCCCGGGACTGACTGATAAAGGCGTGGAGGGTGGGTGCTTCCGCTGGGGCGGTCCTCCGGGGAGGACGTCCGAACACGCGCCTCTCTGCCAGTCGCATTACCTGCAGCTCGGCTATCAGCTCTTCTTTACTCAGATTCTGCTTCTCCACCACCTGCAGCCCTCCATCTTGCAGGATCTTCCGGCAGCAAGGATCCAGGCTGTCACTGATGAGCACTTTCCGTAGATTTGCAAAGGCCATTGCTGGAGCCGACCTCGGAATGCGCCGCTCTAGCTCGACAGAAGCACCTAAGCCAAGAACTGCAGTTCCGGCTGCGGGCCCGGGTAACTGGAAAGATTCTCTGTCTCCCGCTTCGCCCCTTTATCCCCCTTCAGCTCCTACCATCTCCTTTTGATTGGACAGAAATGTTCAAACTCTCCCTGACTCCGCCTTCCCCTCGCTGCTTTGAGCCTTTCAGCTCCCCGCCTACTTTATTATTCCCCGACTATGAATTTCTCAGTCTCTCTCGAAGCTCTTCCCTCCACCTGGTACGCAAATAAAAGTACAATCTGTGCTGATTTATATCTGAAGTAAAAGGGTACGTTCTGACCGTGAGAGAAATAGCTTTCATCTTTACTTCTTTCCTTCTAAGGACTCATTTATTAATTCCTTAACAAGCATTTAGGCACAAACTTATTATATGCAAGGCACTGTGCTAGGTCCAGAAGGAGAATGAAACATCTAAAAGGCATAGCCCTTTCCTCTGGTAGCATCGGAGAGTACCAAACACACAGACTCATAATGTTATATAGCAAAAAGCAATACAAAACTATTCCTGAGACCTCACAGATCAGCAAGTGATTAATTTCAAATAAAGGATACAGTGAGAATTATGAGTTTAAAAGAAATCGACGACCGGTGCGTTCTTTAAGTCAGAGTTTTTGGTTCACTTTTAATATTCTCCTCCTCCTCCACTTCCCCTTCTGATTATGAAAAAGAAGAAAAAGGAAAATGAGATGTCAGCCTAGCCTAATTTATGTATTGACCAAGGAGACACTTTCCAGCTCTGAAATGCTTTGTTTAAAAGCTGCAACCACAGTGCTCTTCCTTGCCTTATTTTATAGACTGGAAAATTCCATTTGGGATTATTTAAGGTTACCTAAGATCAGAAGCAGAATCAAGAAGGCTCATAGTTGAATTTGAATTCAGCTTTATAGACATATCCAGTTCAGTTAATCATTGTGTGCCTTTGTCCAGTGCCATGCACAAAACTGGAGTTCAAGATCCTTATCCTATGAAAACTATGCAATAGTTTTTTTGGACTGGTAATTCCTAGATAATAGCTTCCAAATCAGATTTTAGACTAAATGTTCCCCATGGGAAAGAAGGTAATTTATCTATCCTGTTCATTTGTTTGGATGTGTTGTTGTTTGCACAATTCCAGCACTCCTGTGTATTTATTCCTTTTCTCTTAGAAAGTGCCCAACAGCCCTGGGAGCCCTGGGGGCAGACAATAAACCAATCCCTAGAGGCTAATGGAAGGGACTTGGGAAACACTCATTTTCCTTACCACTTTCTTTCAACCTGTCACCCCTAAATTCCATTTCAGTATAGAATCTAAACCCTGCCATCTCTAATCCCACCCCTTTTCACCAAGTCAAACTGCTTGACTACTATCTAACCCCTTACACAGAGCCCCTTTCCTATCTCTGCCCCACCTACTTTTAAATTGATCTAAGCCACACAATGAAAGACACTTCTAAACCCATTAAGAAAATAGTTAACAGACGAGAATCAAATAATTTCCACATTGGAAGGTGAGGTGTCACTTTTACCATAAAACATTCGGAAATGGTCCCTCTCTTTTTTAAATTCCTAAGAACTGTCTTCCTTATCTCACAGTGCCTTGTATATTACACATTTGAACATTGTCTTGTCCCCTCTCACTCTCATTTCTTAAAGACCAGACATGGCTCTATATACCTCCACTCAGTGCCTAAGTGCTTTCCTCATTGAAAAGGCTCAGAAGAGTTTCATTCAAAAATTAATTTTTGACCATCTACTGTGTACAGGCCTTGTGGCTTGATACTGGGGATATGATGATACATAAGACACAACCTCTTTCCTTAAAAAGATGGAAAACCAACATTTAAAGTAAGGCATAAGAACTGTAAAGTTTCAAAGTGCCGGAGTGCTTTGGGAAGAAGGAGAAAAACCACCTAGCCTGAGGATACCAGGAAGTCTTCCAAGCAAGGCTGTCTTTGAGCCGACCCTCTAACCCTCACTGAAGGCCACCACTCAGCAAAGCCCCCCAAAAATGAGGTCATAGTTAAGTGCTTGATCTTGAATAGGCAGCTGAAAAGGAAGAAGCCAGATAGAGAAGAAATGACATTTATAAAGGCCCAGAGATGGGAAGACTTGCCGGAGGAGGTTCATGATGGCTTTGCCACTGCTGGGAGCAGGAGATAAGACAGACTGGGGCCAAGGCCTGCTGCCCCGAGGAGTTGAAACTCTAAAGGTAGTATGCAAGCTCTGAATGATTTTTTTTTTTTTTGAAGTGAAATGATTAAATTTGCTGGCTGAGCTGAGCCCTGATACTGCTAATGTAGACAATACCCCATTCCACTCTACCCCCATCCAGTCTCCAACATCTAATTACAAGATCTGAAGGTTTTACTTTTATAATCCAGGATTAGAGTAGGGGAGATTTTCTCTTTCTCCCTGGGTTACTACCTATTTCCATAAAACAGGAACTTTGGCCCTCTTGGAAGTATTAGAAAAAATAGTTCAGCCCTCCTCCCCAGGCTCCAGGCTCTTACTCCTTCCCCTCCCCTGGCCCCAGGCCCTACCCCCCTTGGCCAGGGAAGAGACTTCTGATTAAAGAGCCTGGGGTAAAGGTCCTTAGTTCCTGCCTAGTTCCTCCCCTTCTTGGCTCTCTGTGTTGGAGAGAAGCTCTAGCTTTGTGTGGTAAGCCCAAGGCAGCCCCTACCCGGTTGCAGGAGCTACAGTTTAGCTGTTCCACTTGTAGTTGTGAGGATAAGATTAATGGGGGAAGGGGGAGAAGTAGGAACCCCCTTTTCTACTTGGAGCCCCACAATGATCTCAAAACTCACATTTTAAGTAATAAAGCAGAAATTTTGAGAGGCAGGCGATTGTCATCCACAAAACAGGAATTTTAATTCCAGATTCTCAAATTACTGCCAATGTGACCTTAGGCAAATTACATAGTCTCTCTAAGACTGTTTCCTTCTGTGTAATATGGGACTAACAATAGGATAGAGCTTACGTCATAAGATTGTTGCGAGGATTAAATGAGACAGAGCATGTACTTAAGTGTAATGTATAGTGCTTGGCACTCTTCATTCCTTCATTTCATTCAATCAATACTTGTATGTTGAGAGCCTGTAATGTGCCAGGCACTGCTGAGGATTCTGGAAATGAAACTTAGAACAAGACAAACTCATGTCTCTGTTCTCATGGAGCTTATATTCTGGTTGGGGATAGAAAATAAATAAATAAATGAAGACTGAACATGATAACCTCAGGATGTGATAAGTATGATGAAGAACATAAAACTGATTTTACACTTAAGAATGGTTAAAATGGCAATTTTTTTATTTTATATGTATATGTATATATATATGTGTGTGTATATATATATATATATAACACAATTTCCTTTGATTACCGGTGAATAATGGGTGAGGTTATCAATTTAAAAACTAAATACCAAAAAAATAAAAAAGATATATAGAGCAGGCTGATGTGATATAGAGGATGGGGGAGGGGCATCTATTTTAGACTTTATGGTTAGAGAAGGCCTTTCTGAGAAGATAAGACTGAAATAAGGACCTGGCTATGCAAAGAACAAAGAAAAAAGACTTCTAGGCAGAGAAAAAAGCAGAATATATCTGGAATGTAAGACGAGCTTGCCCGCAGATGTTTATGTAGCACAATGAGTTAGGCAGTGCCAGGCGCTAGGATTACAATGCTGAACAAGTTGCATGTGTTCTCTGCCCTCAGGAAACTTGCAGGGTGTGAGTGATTGTGCAGCCTGTCTAGTCTGTGTGGGATGGTTAGGAAGGTCTCTTTGAGAAAGCAGCTCTTAAGCTAAAATCCAAAGGTGGAGAAAGAGCCAGATGAAGAACAACTGAAAGAATATTTGAAACAAAGAGAACAGTAAGAATAGGAAAGAGCATGGCTTCTTCTAGGAACTAACAGAAGATCAGAGTCCCTATAATACGCGATAAAACATGAGATGATGTAGGAGAGGTTGGCCAGATTGTTTAGGCACTGTGAATAGTCTGGACTTTATCGGATGCAACAGAAACACAATTTAAACTGGCTTAAGTAAAAAAGAGAATTTATTGGCAAAAGTGTCTGAAAAAAAATCAAGTGTAGATGTTTCCAGGTACTCAAGTTGTAACTGACACGTTACGATTTAGGGGATAATTATGATTACTGTCTCATATGTATTCCTTTCTTTACTTTCTGGTATATTAGAGCAGACACAGGGAAATACGTGAAATCTCTGAAGTGTAATCCAGCTGCCTTGATCTCTGGTAATGATTGTATAGCCTTTATCTTGTGCCGTGGTGAATGTAATTTTATCCAGTTTTTCAACTCTGGAGTCTTGTGATCACTAAAGACATCCCCTAAAGATTATTAATGAAGGGCTTTGGGTCAGTCCAGAATGAACCCATCCCAATTCCAAAGTTATCTTTATAACCAAAACAGGATCTAACCAAAATGGGCCCGCACCTGACATGCGTAGTAGCTTAAACTTTAACCTGTAAGTCACCTGTATCTCATTATAATACTAAAAATTATGCCCATTGTCATATTAAGGCCGCCATTTTCTTACATACGTTCTGTGACTAAGCATGTAATCATTCTGCACATGGGCAATAATTAGATCACCTCAAATTACATCATCTGGGGCCATTGTGCTCTTTATCCTAAAACCTGCCCATCTTTTGATACTATAAAACTATCAGAATTTTTAGGCAGATAGGCTGTCTGATCTCCTGCTTTGCAACTAGCAATAAACTCTTTCTCTCTTTGAAACCCCGGTGTCTCAGGAATTGTTCATTTGCATGCATCAGGCAGAGAACCCACTGCTTTTGTCTGGTAGCAAAACGTGTCACTGGCAATGTAGCAATCTTTATCTCTCTCTTGTCTCTGCCTTCCTCTGGGTTTGTTTCATTTCCAAGAAGCAAGATGTGGGAGGAATGTCTCACTTTGGGGAAGAATATAAGATCCTTACCCATATGCTGGCAGTAGAAGATTGCACTAGTTTTCTGATATTTGCCACAAAAAACTTCCAGACCTGATCTTCATTGGACCAGCCTGGGTCATGCTCCATGTCTATCCATGAACCAATCACTGTGGCCAGGGAAATGGAAATGCTGATTGGTCAGGCCTGAGCGGAGCACTCACTTCAGATCTGAGGAAAGGACTAGTTAGCATGGACTGAGAGTATGAGAAAAGTGGGTCCCCAAAGGAAAATTCAAGAGTGTTGAACCAAAAGAAGGTAAATAGGGTACAGGCT
>PVKY010010065.1:0-12881 GCA_004027775.1 Bradypus variegatus
GGGAGGGGCCGCCGGCCCAGCCGCCGCCTTATCGGGCCCTGTCTCCGCGCTGTCTCCCGCCGCCCCGGCCTCCCAGGCTGGCCGGCCTCCACCCCCGGCCGGCTCCCGCTCCCGGCTCCGCACTGGCGGGCCGGTCCCCCGCGGCCCCCGGGCCCTCCGAGGGCAAAGCCGGGGGTGGGGGCTCCCGCGGAGCAGGGGCCCGGCTGGGGGGTGGGAGAGCGGGGTGGGGTGGAGCGGCCGGGAAGCCCTGACTGCCCTCTTGGCAGCCGATGTGGGAGGAACTGACCAACTCAGAGATATAGACGAGACACTTGGGGCCCAGAGAAAGGTACCAATGTAACAGTGACTTCTTAACTATAATCGTAAAACTGGAAGCAAGCAGGAAATTGTAAAGTGGCCTTAAAATGTAAACTTCAAAGCTGGAAGCGGGCTGTAATGGAAGCTTTTATTCTCACAAAAGTGCAAAATGTAAATATGAAGTCTGCCACAATGTGTAAATGTAAAGTTTGCACCTAAAACCTAAATCAGCTTTCATCTGTGGTCCCCAGACCTCCCAGATATGAATAAAGCCTTTACATCTATCTCCCTAGACACCCCCCCAGGGGGGCACCTTTCACAGGTGTCACCTAGTTCCTAAAGGAAATAGGAAATAACTAAATTACTAAAATTCTCCTGTTGTATGTTAACTAAATGGTTAACTCGCTTTGTTTCCGATGGGTATAAAAACAAATTGAAGAAACACTTTGGGGAGGCTGATTTGAGAAAACTTCCCCTGTTCTTCTGCAGCCGTAAACTTTTCCTTCCCAGCCTGGTTCTGTGTGACTTCTATTGGACATGTCGAGCAACGAACCCGTATTTGGGAAATGCCCTTTCTACATAAACTAGGCAAAGCTACAGTCTTCTGCCACCCCTCTGCCCAGATGAAGTCCTCCCCACTCCTGAGCCTAGAAAGGCTTTCCCCTTCCAGGGCCAGGGGTGCTGGCAAAGAGCCTGGGCCCCAGAATGCACCAGCCCCAGGCCCCTGACCCAGCATCGATGTCAGGATTCCTTGGACAGTTGGAAATGGAAACAGCTGAGGCCCCTCTTCCTGCAGTGGCTCTGTCCCCAGCCATGGTGGCTACCCTTTGTTTTTCTCTCAAATTTCCCACCCACACAGCCCTAGGTGACAGGAGGACTAGAGCAAATGCCACCACAGGACAGTCAAACGAGGGTTCTGAGGCTTAATGCCCCCCCTTTTGGGGTGGGGAGTGAGTGGTGATTGTGGAGGCCCCCTCTGCCCCCTGCCTGTACACAGTAGTCTGAGGCAACCCAGGAGGCTGCAGGGGAAGACACTTGGTAGCAGGGAGATGATACACCTTCTGTCTGGGGTACTACAAGGTGAATCTGAACTGATATTTCATGTCCACATTCTCCTCCAACCCTTTTGTGTGCTGCCGTGTGTAGCCTGAGAAGTCAGGAAGCACCTGGGAGGGGGTGTCTGAGCTGCTCTGGGGTAGTTGAATGGAGGAAGGCAGAAAGCTGTGTGAAGGATGTAGGGTGGCTGGGGGAGGTGGCGATGAAAGGACAATTTGGGGTAGGTTGAGAACACTTACACTCCAAGCCAAAGACAGAAGGAACACTTTCACAGTACATGTCTGTTCCTTTACCACATTAATAAAATAATAGGTGTTCTGCTCATTTTACAGACAAGCAAACTGTGGCTCAGGGATATGACAATCAAAATCACTTCAGTAACTGGGAGGACCGGGATTTGAACCAGTGTCCTCCTGGTGCTAAACCCCAAGCTGCTTCCTCCCTGTCACAGTCTCCCCTGGAATGGAGCTCAGTATTCATTTGCTCAATCTGCCCCCTACCCTGTTTTTGTGGAGGAAGATATCGATGAGAGGGGCCGGGCTTGACCTCATGTTTCTTCTTCCTAAATTGGCACCCCTGATATTGTCCCCGAGTTCCCAGGCCGGGAGCTGGTGCATAACAGATTCTACACCTTTCCCTGCCCCACCCCCTGCCTCCTTCCTCCTACATAAGAGGTCCGGGCAAGGCCTGAGAATCTGTATTTTTGGCAAGAATCTTTGTAGTTTTGGATTTGCTATTTGCCCTCAGGCATTTGGGGCCCACAAACTTTCCCTCAAGCCTCACACTGAACACCCTCCAGCTTCCTCCCTTCCCTCTTGACTTGCCCCCAAAGGGCACACATTCCCCCCATACCCTTCCACTGTGTGCACCCCAGGCCCTTCCTTTCCAGGCTCCCCCTCTCCCAGCAGAAAGTGAAAACACATGGTTTCCTAGGCAACCACATCCCTCCTCCCAGCTTACCCCAAGACCTCCCAGGGTCTCTCATCTGTTCAGAAGAATATTTCAAATACCAGCCTCACCAGGCAGGACTGACAAAGGCTGGGCTCCTTCCAAACCTTTCTCTCTGCAGGGCAATAGCTCTGCTCCCCTCGAATCTGGAGGCCTGGATCTCAATTCCAGGCCATCACCTTGGTTACCAGCAAGGCCCATTTTGCACCAGCTCTCAGCCAAGAAGCTCACAGCTATTTGGTCTTACAGATTTGTTCACGTTGGGAAGCCAGAGCCCAGAGAGAGAAGAGATTTGTCCTGGATCACACAGCAAAATCGAAGGGAAAGGAAAGTAGGATTGGTTGAGTCTCTACTATGTGCCAGGCTCAGTGCTGAGTGCTCTGGTGACATTAATTCATTAACCCTCCCCACAACCTTGTGAGGTCAGTTTTTATTCCCATTTTATAGTTGAGAAAACTGAGGCTCAGAGAGGTGAAGGACCTCGCCCTTGGTCACCCAGCAAGTGAATGGCAGATCCAAATTTCAGGAAGTCAGATCTGTCTCTCTCCTCAGGCCATGGTCTTTGCACTAGGCCTTGCTATTCTCAAGGCTGGGCAGGGGGTGGGAGAGTTATGGGACTCCTTGGATTCCTTTCTGGTTATTGTTTTTACATCTCCTCATTAGAATAGTTTGGCTGTAATTCTTTGGGGGCTGGGCTCCAGGTGAGCTCCTCTCTGCTTTCACTCTGACCGGGATCCCCTGGTCAATATTTCCCATCCCAAGACTTCTTCAACCAGGGCAGTGGTGGTGATGGTGGGGTTATGCCTTTTCTCTGGGCCTCAGTTTCTCTAACAGTAATGCCAGGGAGTCTTCAAAGAAAACCTTGAGGAACATTGGATTCTCTCATCAAGTATATGTGTGTGACCTTGCGTATGTGTGTGTGATTGGGTATGGTGTGTATAAGTGTAGGTGATTAGGTGTGTGTGTGTGATGATGTGAGTGTGTGATTAGGTGTTTGTGATTGCACGTGGGGCATTGAGTATGTGGGGTGATTGTGAATGAGAGTGAATGGGTGTGGATTATATTTTGAGTGTCTATGTGAGTGTGTGATTATATATGTGTATAGCAAAGTGATTGTGAACGTGTGTGCATTGGGGTGTGATGGGTGTATGTGTGCATGTCTGTGTGTGAATATACGTGGGTGATGGTGTGAGTCTGTGTACAGTTTGGGCTGTCTGTTGTGGTGTGTGATTTATGTGTGGTTGATGTGGGGTGACTGGATGTGTGTGTCGTCGTGGTTGCTCAGGGCCTGGAAGGACACAGCTCCTCCTCCTGGATGCCCCCGTGGGTGTGGCCGGCCTGGGTGGAGGCAGGAGCCCCATCGGCGCCCAGCACGCCAGCAGGGCAGTGGCACATGTTCCTCCCGGTAATTAGCTCCAGACGCTTTCGGGTCGCCTCCCTCTGACTGGGAGCCCAGGAGGATGCTGGAAACATATTCTGGCTCTAACCAGGTCTCTTTGGGAGAAAAAAAATTAAAGGGGGAGGAAAAAAGCAAAAGACCTAAAAGGCAGATCTGTATTGAAGCACTTCGTGACATGCACAACAACTAATTGATTTCCTTATTAGGAGCAGATTTTTCTCCCAGTCTCCTCTTCTGCCTGGACTTAAAAAATGAAAGGGGTAGAAGGCCAGCTCAGTACAGACCCTGGGCCAGTTTCCCCTGGATTCTCCTGTGGACAGGGAGTCAGCAAGGGCACAAAGTTTTCTTTTCCCAGTCTAACTATAGTAGGCGGAGCCTCCGCTTACCTGTGGAATGGAGTTACAAAGGCCCAGGGAAGGCCCCCATGCCTCCCCTCAGTTTCCTCTTCCTCTTCGTTGGTCATTGCCTGGAATCCTCCATTAGTGAGTTATTCCCTTTCCTTTGGACTTTTGTCCAGATCAAAATGCAAATGGATGTGAGCAGGATCTGTAAGCCCTCCGTAGTCCGTTATACATGTTTCTTGCCCTGGAACCCATGAGGCCTCAGTTTGCTCATCTGTAAAATGGGGAGATTCCTGCTGTGGATAGTACAGAGTGGTTGTGGAGATTAATTGAGATCAGATGTTTGACTTCCAAAGCTCTTTGTAAATGTAAGTTGCTCCTATTACAATGACAGTGACTCTCTCCTGTCTGGCACAGACATCAATGACCCAGTTCAAGGCCAGGGAGTTCACAAAGGTGGATGGACCTCAGAGCAAGGGGAGGTTGGACAGCCACCAAGTTCAGGTGAGGTAACTGTGGTTTTCTAAAGCAGACCAAAGCCAGCCCTGGAAGTCTGTCTGGTCCTGTGACAGCTGGTAGCTCAAGCTTCATCTGAGGGTTAATGAAAGTGGAGGGGAAGGCTCTTTACCTAGCTGGTTTCAACAGACAATGTTACCTCCATTTGTCAGAGAAGGAAACTGAGGCACCAGTAGGTATACAAATTTTCTAAAGAGCACATAGCTATGAGAGGGGAGGCAGGGATTTCACTCCAAACCTATATAATAATGCTTCATATTTGTTTAACAAACAGGCACAGCCCCTTCTCCGTGAGGTAGAGATGGAAAAGACAGTCTGAGTCCCCTTCCCTAGAAGATCTCAAGGGCCAGGTAGATAAATGAATAGGCACTGGGGTCATGGTGTGAAAAGTGCTGGGATGAGTACCTAGAAAGGGCCCCTAATACTGGCTGGTGGGGTCAGGGAAGGCTTCCTGGAAGGGGTGGCACCTGAGAAGGCAAAGAGGACTAAACCTTCAGCTGGCATGCCTGGGGATGGCCATACCTGTGGTTTGAATATTGATGCACTAACATACTGGTTGTAAATAGCTGATGCCAGTGCTTCTCTCCCTGGCTACCTGGCTTCTCCTCCAGGCCCCTGGGCCCAGAAACCATAAAGATGACAACTGAGACAACAAGCATTCAGGACCCTCTCCAATCCAGTGGGTGGTGTCCTTCCTGGCTAGTTGGCGCTCAAGCTAGAAAGGGGGGTGAACACTGTGACTACAGAGGCACGGGGTGGCAGCCCAAGGCTGGCTGGCGTCCCTTGCTCTGATGTTGTTACCGCCCTTGGCCCACGCCGGGACAGGGGAGCAGTGGCTAGGAGCTGGCGTCCAGGCTGGGCCAAAAGGCATGCCGCTTGACACGTCCCCTTCCATTCCACGTGGACTTCCTGGGGAATGACCAGGGGCCTCTAAGCAGTTCCTGTTCCCAGCAGCTCACAGTCGCCAGGCCCTGGGAGACAAAACGTCCCTGAACCCAGTGGGGCAGGGAACAATCTGGGGTGGACTGAGGAGGGCCACAGGAAGTGTGGCAGGGCCAGCCAGGGAACTGGCCATGGGACTGAGGGTGACTCAGGGACTTGTGACTTGATAAGGTAAGATGACTCTGAAGGAAAACAGCCCGAGGCTAGGGGGCGCCGAGATGGCCAACAGGACAGGATTCCTGGCACCTGTTCAGACGTTAGTTCTCGAGCCCTCACACGTCTCCACACAGCAAAGGACCTTAAACATAAACACGTCGCAATCGTTGACCCGTCAGGAGGTGCTATGACCCTGATTTCACAGAAGAAGAGACCGAGGCTCAGAGAGGTGAGATGACTTGTCTAAGGTCACACAGTAACTCAGCGGAGTCAGGGTAAGCATCCCCCAGGCCAGCCTGACTCCAGCGCCTGAGTGCCAAGCCAGGCTTCCCTCCACTGCGCCCAGTAAACACACAGTCTCTTTCTCAGTTTCCAAAGCCTTGCCCGCAAAGCCAGCATACCAACTATTGACACATCACACACACCCCAAAAAAGACCTCCAACAAATAGGGCTCTTTATGCCATTAGGACTCAGAGCTTAACAAAACACTTGAAATGGGGAAAACGAATGTCTTGGCTCCCCAGTACAGAAAGAAACCTGCAAATAAAATTAATAATCACAGTAAGAATCATATTCACTATGGGATCTGCAAGTTTAATATGCCTGATATGGAGTGGAATGGGATCTCCAAAATAAGAGCGCCCAGGACTGAGGAAAGGATTCAAACAGCAATGCAACTATGGGTCCTCCACCTGGGCGTAAACCAGTGCTATGCAATTAACCGAGTGACCTTGGATCCGTCACCTCACCTTTCTGAACCCCAGTTCCATGTTCCCACTCTCGGTTCCTTTTTTTAAGTTCAGTTTTATTGAGATATATTCACATACCATGCAGTCATACAAAGTGTATAATCAGTTGTTCACAGTACCATTATATAGTTGTGCATTCATCACCAAAATTGACTTTTGAACATTTTCATTACCACACACAAAAAAATAATAAGAATAAAAATTAAAGTGAAAAAGAACAATTAAAGTAAAAAGAACATTGTGTGCTTTTTTTTTAACCCCCATTTTTCTACTCATCCATCCATACACTGGACAAAGGGGAGTGTGGTCCATATGGCTTTCCCAATCATATTGTCACCCCTCATAAGCTACATTTTTATACAATCATCTTCAAGATTCAAGGGTTCTGGGTTGCAGTTGGATAGTTTCAGGTATTTACTTCTAGCTTTTCCAATTCGTTAGAATCTAAAAAGGGTTGTCTATATTGTGAGTAAGAGTGCCCACCAGAGTGACCTCTCGGCTCCTTTTGGAATCTCTCTGCCATTGAAGCTTATTTCATTTCCCTTCACATCCCCCTTTTGGTCAAGAAGGTGTTCTCCATCCCACGAAGCCGGGTCTACATTCCTCCTGGGAGTCATATTCCACGTTGCCAGGGAGATTTTCTCCCCTGGGTGTCAGGTCCCACATAGGGGGGACCCTCAGTTTCTTTATTAGTAAAAAAGGACTATGATAACTGCCCCACACTCGGATGATGGGAGGGTTAAACAGACTGATGTATGTAGAGAGGCTGGCCCCACGGTCAGGACCCAGCTATTGTTCTTGCCTTCTCAGGCTGCCCTGCCCTATTTCAGGAAGTCCTTTTTGGCTGGAAACTTCTGAGGATGAAAGAATGTTGGAGAGAGAAGGTCCTTAGAGATAAGCCAGAGCCGGCTACTCACATGGGGGGCTGCCTTCAGGCTCTCAGAGGGCTGTGCAGCTCCATTCCCACCCTGGCTCTGTGCCTGCACCCCGCCCTTCCCACTGCACCCCTCCAGCCTAGGGCTTTGATTAGGTAACAATGCACAGCCCCCTTTCGCCCTGAGAGGGGGCTGGAAGCAGAACCCAGGTCAGATTTATCTCTGTGTTTCCTTCATTTCTTAAAAACAGCTATATTGAGTTACGGTTGACATCTATAAACTGCACATATTTAAAGTGTACAATGTGATAAGTTTTGACATATGTTTACATTCATAAAGCCATCACCACGCTCAAGAAAATAAACGTGTCCCTCACCCTGAAAAGTTGTGTTCCTTCCCTACCCCTCCTCACTGCAACGTTTCCCCTCCCCACTGCCCTCAGTCCCTCCTCCCCCTTCATTCCTCCCTCCCCACTCATTTCCTCCCTCCCCCCACCCCACTCCCCACCCTCCGTGCTGGGACAACCACTGATCTGCTCCTGGTCACGTACATTAGCTTGCATTGCCAAGAATTTTATATAAATGGAATTACACAGTATGTATTCTTGTGTGTAAGACTTCTTTCATTCAGCCCTGTTATGATATTCATTCATATTGGGCCATTCCTTTTCGTTTTTGGGAAGTATTCCATCGTACAGGTATTCCACAATTTGTTTATCCATTCACCTGCTGATGGACATCTGAATTGTTTCCTTTTTTTGACTATTCCAAATAAAGCTGCTGTGAATGAACATTTATGGACAAGTCTGTGTATGAACATAAGCTTTCATTCCTCTCGTGTAAATACCTATGAATGGAAGTCTGGGTCATATAGCAGTATGCTTAACTTTTACAGAAATTGCCAAACTGTTTTCCAAAATGGTTGTACCATTTTTGTTTCCATTAACAGTCTAAGAGAATCCCAGTTGCTCCACATCCTTGCCAATACTTGGTCTGATGAGGCTTTTTGGTTTCAGATATTATAATATCTTATTGTGTGTTTTTTAAAACTTTTTACTTTGAAATAATTTTAAACTTACAGGACAGTTGCAAAAATAGTACAAACCCCATACAGAGGACTCCAACTTATCCCTTCTCCTCATACCAGATCTACCAGTTTTAACATTTTGCCACCTTTGCCATGACATTCCCCCCACTCCCTTTTCTGAACATTTGAGAGCAGGTTCCGTACATCATATTCCGTGAATACATAATACTTTCATGCACATTTACTGTGACCAAAGATATTCACTTATGTAATCAGCTTAAATGCCGTTATCAAGTTCAAGAAATTTAAAACTGATACAAAGCTTACAATCTATTTTATAATTTTTTTCCTATGTCCCAATAATATCGGGGCATGGGAGCCTTTTTTCTTCTACTCTTAGATCCTATTAAGTATCATATATTGCATTTAGTTGTCATCATCTCTTCCTCTTTCCCCCCTTCCTCTGCCCTCCTTCCCCCTCTTCTTTCTTTCTAATTGTGGAAACATATACACAACATAAATCTTCCCTTCCCAGCCCCTCCCAGGAATACCATTTAGTGGGATTAATCACATTCACAATTTTGTGGTACCCTCACCACCATCCATTACTAGAACTTTTCCTTCACACCGAACAAAAACTCTACACTCATTTTCCATTGGCTCCCCTTTGCCCTTGCCCCCACCCCTAGTAACCTGTATTCTACTTTTGTCTCCCTTAGTTTGCATATTCTCTGTTATTTCCTTTGTGGTTACCATGGGGCTTAAGTTTAACATCCTAAGTCAATACTAAGCTTGTTTGCTTTGATGCCAACTTAACATTAGTAGTATGCATACACTATGTTCCCATAACCCTCCATCCCTCCACTGTCACGTGGTTCTTGTCACATTCATCATGCCTATACATGTTGAATCCATAAACACTGATTTATCTCTTACTGTATTTTAATTTACATTTTCCTAATGACATTTCCTAATTTTCCTAATTGAGCAACTTTTCATTTGCTTTCTTGCTACCTGTATATCTTCTTTGGTGAAGTATCTGTTCAAGTCTTTTGCCTGTTTTTTATTGGGATGTTTGTTTCCTTATTACTGAGTTTTGTGTGTTCTTTATATATTTTGGATATAAGTCCTTTATCAAATAATTAATTTACAAATATTTTCTCCCATCAAGTGTTGATGAAGTCCAATTTACCATGTTTTTCCCTTTTATTTATTGTGATTTTGGTATATATCTAAGAAATCTTTCCCTAATCCAAGGTCACAAAGATTTTCTGTTATGTTTTCTCCTAAAGTTTTATAGTATTAAGTTTTACATTTAAGTGTATGATCCATTTTGAGTTAATTTTTGTTTGTGGTGTAAGCTACAGATCAAAGTTGTTTTTTCTTTCTTTTTTTTTTGCATATGGCTATTCAATGGTGTCAATACCATCTGTTGAAAACACTATCCTTTCCCCACTGAATTACCTTGGAATCTTTGTCAAAAATCAATTGAACATTTATACAGATGTCTATTTCTGGACTCTCTACTCTGGTTAATTGATCTATTTGTCTATCCTGAGGGCAATGCTGCACTGTCTTGCTTACTGTGTAGCTTTATTATATGTCTTGAAGCCAGATGGTGTAAGTCTTCCAAACTTGTTCTTCTTTTTCAAAATTGTTTGAAATATTTTAGTTCATTTGCATTTCTATATGGATTTTTAGAGTCAACTTGTCAATTTTAACATAAAAAAAATGCCTGCTGGTATTACAGTTGGATTGCTTTGAATCTATGTATCAATTTGGACAGATCTGACATCTTAACAATATTGAGTCTTCTGGTACATGAACATGATATGTCTCTCTCTCTCTCTTTCTGTCTCTCTCACTCTATTTATTTATTTATTTACATCTTCTTTAATTTCCTCTCAGAAGTGTTTTAGAGTTTGCACTGTACAAATCTCGCACATTTTTTTTTCAATTGAGCACACCACACAGACCGTGATCTTTTATTAACTAAATTACAACTGCATCTATGTTCATGAGGGATATTGGTCTGTAGTGGTTTTTGTTTGTTTGTTTTTTGTATTTTCTTAGTCAGTTTTGGTATGAGGTAATGGTGGCCTCATAGAATGGGATAGGAAGTATTCCTTCCTCTTCAATTTTCTAGAAGATTTTGTGCATAATTGGTATGATTTCACCCTAAAATGTCTGCTAGACTTCCTCAATGAAACCATCTGGGCCTAGGGTTCTCTTTGTAGGAATGTCTTTAATAAATATTAAACTATTCAGTTTATCTGTTTTTTTTTGAATTAGCTTTAGAAATTTGTCTGCAAAGGAATGTATCCATTTCATCTAAATTGTCAAATTTATTGGCATAGACTATTCGTAACAGTCCTTTATTAATCTTTTAATATCTGTAGATATTGTTGATATTTAATATCTGCAGTGTTGTCACTCCTCTTATTCCTGGAATTGGTAATTTTTATTTATTGGTGGTTGTTTTGTTTTTGTTTGTTTGTTTGTTTGTTATTTCACTGATTTCACTCTGATCTCTATTATTTTCCCTTTACTTTCTTTGGGTTTCATTTTCTCTTCTTCTCTAGTTTCATAAGATGAATCTGAAGTAATAGATTTGAAACTTTTTTTTTTTGAGGCTGTTCTTTCTAATGTAGGCATTTCATGCTATAATTTTTCTTCTAAGCACTGCTTTAGCTGCATCCCACAAATTTGGATATGTTTTCATTTTAACTCAGTTGAAGGTACTTTCTAATTTACTTTTGATTTCTTTTTTGACCCATGATTTATTTAGAAAATGTGTTCATTTCCAAATATTTAGGGATTTTCCAGAGACCTTTCTCTGTTGTTGATTTCTAATTACTTCCCTTATAATCTGTGATGGTTAAGTTAATGTGTTAACTTCTGCTTGAAGGACTTCCTTTAACATTTCTCAAAGGGCTTATATGCTTGGTAATGAATTCTTTACACTTTTATATGTCCTTAAAAGTCTTTATTTAGTCTTTATTTTTGAAAGATGTTTTCACTTGGTAAAGATTTCTAGGTTTTTTTTTTTTTAATTTTAATACATTAAAGATGTTGCTCCACTATCTTCTATCTTGCATTGGTTTTAATGCAAAATCTGCTATCATCCTTGGCTTTGTTTCTTATATGTAATGTGTCTTTATTCTCTAGCTGCTTCTAAAGTTTTCTCTTAATCACTGGTTTTATGCCATTGGATTATAATGTGCTTTGATGTAGATATATTCACGTTCCTTTTGCTTGGAGTTTGTTGGATTAAAAGAACGTGGCCTTTTCTGGGGTACATAACAGCTTCAACTACCACACCTGCCAACCCTCTCCCCCTGTCGTGGGTTGAATTGTGTCCCCCCAAATTTGTGTCCAGCTAGAAACTCAGAGTACATTATTTGGAAATATGGCCTTTGCAGATGAAATTAAGGTAAGAATCAATATGAGATCACATTGGATAAAAGTGGACCCTAAATCCAACGATGTCCAATATAAATCCTTATAGGAGACAGAAGAGAAGACACAGTGATGCAGGGAAGAGGCCATATGAAGCTGGAGGCAGAGACTGCAAGCTACGCTGCCATGAGTCAAGGGGCCACCAGAGACTGGAGGAGGCCAGGTAGGTTTGCCCCCTGGAGCCTTTGGAGGGAGCTATCAACACTTTGATTTGGACTTCTGACCCCCAGAACCATTAGAGAATAAATTCCTGTTGTTTTAAGCTACCAAGTTTTTGATAAGTTATCATGGTAGCCCTAGGAAGCTAATATATCCGTCTACTGGAAACCCCAGGCAGACTCATGGGAAAGGGCTCCATATGCTTGGCTTCCGGTCCACTGATACCCCATCCCGGCACGCTGGCCCTGAGGCCTTGCAGGTCTGAGGCTAGGGAAGAGATGCTAGCCAGCCCATGAGGAGGCCAGAGCCAGGTCCAAACCTCAGCCCCACCTGGGGCCCCAGTGGGGAGCACCGAGGAAGGAGGGCAGCAGGACTCACTCAGCCCTGCCCACTGCTGCATGGGGAAAAGAGCAATGACTTTGGAGTCTGGAGGGCCTGAGTCCAAATCCTGAATCTGCCCTTTACTAGTTGTGTGATTGTGGGTAAGTTACTCAACCTCTCTGTGCTTCAGTTTCCTTATCTGCAAAATGGGGATAATGTTACACATCCTACAAGGTTAAATGAGTTCATATATATAAAGTTCTTAAAACAGTGTCTGACAGTCAATAAATGTGAATTATTATTAGTCTTATTTGTATTAACATGACCATGACATAGTCACTGTCTTTAGGTGGCAAACAATATACAGCAGTGTGTGCATGATGGGTGGAGGGGCAACTTGTGTGGGCAAATGTGCAGGGATGGGACGGGACACAAAGCAGGAGGAGGGTATTTAGGAAAGAACATAGAACAGGTAAAGCTGAGTCTTGCAAGGTGAGCAGATATTTGCCGGACAGATGGGGGCAGAGAATGCTGCTCTGCAGAGGTCCAGAGATGAGAACGTGCCTGGTCTCCTAGCCGAGTAGCACTGCTGGAAGTCGGAGTGTGTGTGTGCGGTGTAGGGCCTTGTGGGAGAAG
>PVKY010010066.1:0-12876 GCA_004027775.1 Bradypus variegatus
GGGGGCATGCATACACTCTTACCACAAGCTAAAGGCGAGGCTCAAAGTCCAAGGCAGCTCGGAGACGAAACAGACTCTCCGGACATCAACGCGGCTGGCCATACCATGTGTGTGGGATCCAGATGTGAAGTCACAGATTGCCATTTGGGGTGTTTCTTGGGGCTAAGAACCGTGAAGACACACTTCCCCCCTGCAGTTTTATGACCACGTTTAGCAATGAGCGATGCTGCCTGCACCAGCTCGCGTCCTCGGGCCCCGTTCCGCATCTTACAAAGGAGACAAGGCACACAGAGCCGGGCTCAGGTAGGCACAGACCTTGTCTTTGCCTGACAGCTTCCTGTTCCCACAAAGGGGATTCTCAGCAAAACAGCATCCTGGGCTGCAGGAAGTAATGGGCCGCTTTCTCTTTAAATAGCTTCCCTGTAACCACAAACATGTATGTTTTTCATAAAGCTCTGAAAATTGTACTAGGCCCTGGGGAGGGTACCAAGTGGAAACACGGGTGCTGGGAGATTAGAACCCAGCTACTCCGGAGGTACAATGTGCTGTTTGTAACAATTATAATAATACACCTGTACCACCATTGTCAGTGTGGGCCAGCCACACGGGGGCTCATTAGTATTGTATTAGGGCTGCACGGGGAAACAGATAATGGCCCATAATGAAAAATGCCAAATTTTCTATATAATAAAAATGAACTTGATTAATGAAAATCACTTTCAGGGAAAGAGTTACAGCGTTGTTAGAAATAAAAAATGATGTATTAATCCGACATCCTTACAGATGGTCCCAACCTCCTGACAACTGCTATTCATTTGAGATGCTATTAGCATGCGTAATTATGCTAATTAAGTTGTAATTAAGCACCAATTCTTCAGAGGGCTTTTTTTGTCTATCATTTAATACAACTCAGTTGCAAAGAGTGCTCAAAGCTTTGTACAGTGTTTCATTCAAAAGGGGTTCCCAAATTTCTTAGCAAAGATTTAGCAGCTGAACCGTGGATAGGAGCTATAATCCTTGTTTTGGTTAAAGAAAAGTCAGTAAATACCAGCGGGGTCTGCCAGTTGTTGATAAAATAATGAACGCTTTCTGCTAAAATAAGCACAGTTCAAACCAGGGCAATTACAATGAGAACAAAATGTATAATTATCAGTAGTGATAGAACCATTGTCCTATTACATGGTCGGTTTTATCCTTTTTATTCGAAAAAAGGAACTTAAGGAGTACATTCAATAAGAAATAATTAGAGAAAATGGCATTCAATATTTTATTAAAAGTAAAATAAATCATAAAATTTAAGAATCTCTCACAGGAGTTGTGAGTAAAGAAAGAAGGGTGATTTTGTTTCCAGTTCCAGGCTACTGAGATAACCCTTCTTTTAAGACATCATAAAGCGATAAAGTGCACATAAAATGGTTTCTTTAACTCAACTGTTTAGGGAGGCAAAAGCAGAATTTTTAAACGGAGAAGTTTGCTAAACTGGCAACTTTAAGGATAAATGTTTACCATCTAGTTTGAATTCTACCACTTTTGTTCCCACATATTTATTGTGTATGAGTATGTTGGACACAGATTTGATTTTTGCTTTGTTTTCTCACTAGTTCAGCTGTGACTAAGCCAGAAGCAGAGACTGCAGAACAAAGGCGTGGAAAGCACTTGAGAACAGTGTTTCCCAGGGAGGGGAGAGCCGACCCACCCACCCACACAGCCAAGCCTCTGTCGGCAGGGCCCCCCTTCCTTCCCAGGATGAGAAAGCTGACTCCCGGGAGCCTCCTCGCCATCTTTATTCCACCCAGAGCGAAAGAACAGAACCAACAAACTGACCTTAAGAAGTCCCGATTCTCCCTACACTGAAGTTAAGTGATTTACCTAAAAGAAAATCAAGAACCTAGATGACCGCAACCCCACCTCGCAACTGCCACGTAAATGCGACCAGCCACTGTTAAAGAGAGAGCTCAAGGAAAGGGCATTAGAAATACTGTCAGGCCACGTCTTGGCAGCCTGTTTCCCTCCCTATTCTAAGTGTGGCATTAGAAAAAAAACAAAAAGCCAAAACCAAAAACCCTTTCCTTGACGTAAACTTTTGCTTTCTTTTCTGTTCCAATCTCAATCTGGACTTGGTCTTTTAATTAATTTTATTTTAAGCCTCTGGAAAACTCATGCGAAGTATGCTCAGCAGAAATCACTTATTTTGTTTAACGCTCACTTTTTCTGCTTGCAGTTCAGAGCAAAAGGAAAATAACTTACAGAGAAGCATAAGCTTTTTCTGTTAAGTTTCTTGGCCAGCCTTGACCACTGTGTTCCATTTTAGCAGACGGTTTAGCCAAGTGTCCTCATGTAAAATGGAGCACCCATTAGCTGCTCTGCAGAGCTCACATGGGAGGACTGGATAGAGCAATAAATGTAAAGGCAAGGTGAAAGTGTGGACCATTAGCTGACATCTGGTGTCACCAGGCCCCCACTGATGTTGAAGGTCCAGGGGTATCCACACCATGCACACAGCCACACATTTCATTCATTCACTCATCCACCAAATATTCATTATAAATCTACTATGTGCTTTGCACTGTTTTAGGTGCCAGCAACAACTGCTACAGAGAAAATAAAACTGAGCCATATGGGAGAGAGTGGCCAGAGTCAGGGGCTGCTTTAGACAGGAAGTTCGGGGAAGTCCTCCCTGAAATGGAGACACTTGAGCACAACCTGGAATGAAGTGGAGCCAGCCATGAGGACACTCCGTGAGGAATTTCTCAGGCAGAGCGAATGCTCGCGCACAGGCCCTGAATGAGCGTGGCTGAGGATGGGGAGAAGGACAGTACAGTGGAAACCCAACAAGCTGGAGAGTGGTAACCCAGAGGATCACAGAAGAGGCCTGATCACACAGTCCTTGCAAACTAGGATAAGGAGTTCAGAATTCCTTCCAAGTGCAATGAGAAAGAAGCTATTAGGTCATTTCCAATCAGACTGTGATATTTTCATATTGGCTTCTGGAGGAGACTGGGTTTCAGCTGAGTAAAAGGTGAACAAAGTTAGGAAGTTCTCACAACAATATAGGAGATACTCTTTGTCAATGGCTTGGACAAACAGAACAGAACCATACCAGGAGTTCCAGAGGAGAAAACAGAAAGGATGAGAAGCAGCATTGGAAGACAAATGCCAATAATTTTGATAATTTAGATGAAGTGAATAATATTAAACCACATACATTTGTATATATATCACAAAAATAGCCTAAGAATAATTCAAAAATATGAATAGGCTAATAGCCATTGATGGAATAAAATAGTCAAAAAGGAATGAGGTAATTTCCTAGTATTGATACTGTACTGTACTTATACAGATGTGAACATTGGGAAAGGCTAGAGGAGGCATGCACAGAACCTCCCTGCACATTTCTTTGCAACTTCCTATACATGTATAATTATTTTAAAATAAAAAGATTTTTTAAAAAGGAATCAGGCCACATGTAAGTTTTACAAAACTATTCTGAACAAACCCCTATCTAAGAGAATCAATTAATGGAAACTGTACAGAAAATAGGGGCAGTGAGGGGGAAACTATCAAACTCATTTTAAGGGCCTGGGTAACAAAACTGGCAACAACAGTCCAAGGAAATAAAAATAAAATTATATGACTTGTGAACACAAATGTAAGTGGCCTAAACAAAATATTAACAAACCAAATGCTGCACTATATAGCAGAGAAAGATAACATATCAAAAGATATCATATCAAGCAGATTTTTATCCTAGAAATAAAAGGATGGCTCAATAGCGGAAAATAATAATTTCAAATGATGCAGATAAAGGCATTTTATAACATTTAGTACCCATTCATGACAGAAATTTTTAGGAATCTAGGAATAAAAGAAAGTTATTTAACCTGATACAAAGTGGTTTCTAAAAACCTTACTGTAAAATTCATATTTAGTTGTGAAACATTAGATTGTTTTCTTAAAGTCAGAAAAAGGAAAAAGATGTCCTCTACGATCACTGTTATTCTATTGTCCTGGAGAACTTAGTTCATGAAATAGACCAAGAAATGGAAACAAGAGTTGGGAATTAGAAATGAAAAGAAAAAATGCTTTTATATACAATGATATAATCATCCTAAAAGTTATACAGAAAAGCAAAACTATTAGAATTAAGAATTATATAACAAAATTTCTGGATACAGGTTCAAAAAAAATTTTTTTAATACCATTACTATAAACCAGCACTAACAAATTAGATAATATTATAGAAAAAAGCATAAGATAATATTATAGAAAAAAGCATAAGATATTTTATTATTAATAAGGAATGACTATTAAAATGTGTAACACATGTGGGGGAAATGTAATATAAATCATTTAAAGATAAAAATTTCTGAAGAGAAATATACTGCACTCATCAATGGGAAAATTAATAACAAGTCAATTCCCTCCAAATTAACCTATAAATTTAACAGAGTTACAGCAGGATTTGTCATGGAAGTTGACAAACAGATCCAAAATTCATATTAAAGGAGAAACATCCAAGAATGGAAAAGACAACTGTGAAGAAGAAGAATAAAAAGAGGAAGCTGCTATAAATATATACTGCCACCTAGCAAATCACCTCAAAGCTTAGTTGCTTAAAACAGCAAAGCTTCACTTTGTTTGCAAATCTGTAGCTGCAAATAGGCACGGGCAGCGGAAGCTGGAAGTGTGGCTCGGGCTGGAGACATCTGAAGGCTCATTCATCCACCTGTACCACTGCTGATGCTAACTGATGGCTGGAATGCAGCTGGGGCCAGAGGCTGAGACACCTACATGTGGCCTCTCCGTGGAACTCCTTGGCTTCCCGTGGCATGATGGCTGGATTCCAAAAGAAAGTGTCCCGAGAGACAGCCAGGTGCAGGCTGTATCACATTTTATGACCTGGCCTTGAGAGTCACACAATGTCATTTCCATCACATTTTATTGGTTCGACGCTGTCATTAAGGCCTGCCGATAAACAGACAGCGGGGAAGTACGCTTCTTGATGGAAGAATGCCATGGAATTTGCAGACTAGTTTTTAAAACCCCCACAGGAGATTAAGCCATTAAAAACAGTCCAGGGATAAGGAGACAAAGCATGGAATGCATGGCTTAGGACAGGATGGGATAACATGGAATGGGATGGCATGGAGAAATCATGACACAGTGTCACATATATTTGGCAAGGGTTGACATTACCAATCAGGAAGGACAGGATGAACAGTTTGTTAAAGTGTGCTGCTACAAATGATGTTTACTTATGAAGCAAAATAAAATTAGACCCTTACATTACACCACAAAAAAAGTATTGAGATAAATGTATAAAACCTAAAAGAAAAAAAAACCTTTAACAAGAATATAAAAGAATATATTTTTGACAATGATACAGAAATATTTCTTAAATAAAACATGAAAAGCACCAGTCATAAAGAAACAGGCCATGAATTTTTACTGCAACCAAATTTTCAGTTTCTATATAACCTAAAAACAACATAAAAACATAATTTAGCAAAAGCTACCAGCTTTCAGTT
Source organism: Bradypus variegatus (assembly GCA_004027775.1). Taxonomy (NCBI): domain Eukaryota; kingdom Metazoa; phylum Chordata; class Mammalia; order Pilosa; family Bradypodidae; genus Bradypus; species Bradypus variegatus. The sequence goes on from PVKY010010066.1 coordinate 5,529, forward strand.
CATAGAAAAGGAATTATGTATGATCTGTAAACACATGAAAGTTCCCAAACTTTTCTAGTTATCAAGGAGATGCAATTTAAATAACCATAAAATACCATTTTACACCAAAGTGACGGGCAACTTTTTTCAAATGGCAACACCAAATGCAGGAGGCACAATGCACACACTACCGATGACGCATACACTGGCGATCTGGCAGCGCCCGGTGATGTATTGCCAACCAGTAGCTCCAAGTGTCTAATGTATGTACCATAAAGAAATGCTCACACACATGCACAAGAAGAAATTAACAGACACGCTAATGGTTTCTGAAAGCAAAATAGAGAAACACATAAATGAAAAAAAAACTAAGTGTTAATCAGGAGATAAATGGATAAATTCTGTTACACTCAAATAATGAAAATTTCAACACCTAAAATGAAAGAACTTGATCTATATGTGCACTGAATTTTAAAAGCACGTTGCAGAAGGATAAGCACTGCATAATATACTGCTAATACACTATTGATGCATGCTCATCATAAAGTGTATAAAAATATGGAGTTGCAGGATGTTCACCAAAATACCCGTTTTCTCTGGGGAGGGAGGAAGGGAAATGGGGCAGCTAAGGGGGCAAAGGAGGCTTCAATGATACCCGTTACATTTTATGCAATATAATAATTATAAAAATGAAAATCTGCAAAATACATCAAAATGTTAAACTATGATATTTGTAGTTAATAGACATAATATTTGTTGTATCACTTTCATAATTCACTCTTTTATACTAAATCTGTTAAATGCTCAATAAATTGTGGTTATTAGTTATCAGGACTCTTGGTGGCAAGTATAAGAAACTCAATTCAAACCAAGTTAGATAATAAAAAAATTTACTGACTCACAGAATCCAAGGAAGAGATGGAAGACCAAACCTTGGAAAGGACAAATTGGCAGTAACATCTTAAAAACAACCTCAACACAGAAACTTCAAAGCCAACAGGATACTGCCCCTGACTCTGTTGTCTGCTTTTTTCTGTATAAAATGATCATACGACCATTATTACAACACCTGGCACTGCGGCCGCTCCCACTGCTGCGCCACTGCCCGCAGCAGCAAGTCGTACCGCCCGTGGCGTGTGTGCAACACTGGACTAAGCGCTTTACATTTCCTAACTAATTTGATCCTCTGAGCAATGCCATTTTATGGCTAAAGAAACAAAAGCACAGAGAGGTGGAAGTACTGGCCCAAGTCACACAGCTAGTCAAGAACAGGACCAAAAACTATTATTATTCCTGATATTTCACCACCTCACAGAAATCTAAATATTGAGCTCTTTCTTTTCTGTTCTTTTCATCTCATGCTTTCCTCTACTAGAGAAGAGAGTTAGCTCTAGCTTCGGATTAAAAAAATCCAAGGGAAAAGCTGTGATTAGCTCTTGGGTCAGGTGCTCCTCCAGGGGACAGAAGGACAGACTTAAGGGCATGAAACAGAATCGAAAATTTCCATGGAAACCATGAAGTCGAAGCAGGAAAAGAAATTATCAGGAAAAACATAGAGTAGGAGCGAGAGGCTAGTTAGACAAGTAATAGAAGCCCACTGTATTTTAACAATGACATTAAATATGATGTGGTTTTAAAAAAAAAAAAAACACTTTTCTGTTTTACCCAAATGCTAACAATGTGCCTGTCTTGTTTTTTTTAAAAATTAAGACTGTGTTTCAGGGCTCTGTCAGTAGCTGCCCCTCCTCTGAATTCTTGTTCCCTTGTTTTCTTCTCTCCCTGCTGGAAACAGATACTGGCACATGTGTTAGTGGATGAATGGACTCAATGTCTCCTACACAGCCCCTGAATTCCTCCTGAAAAGTTGAATATGTTCTTTTTAAACAAACATCCCATAGTAAGCAAATTAGGAAAGTTATTTAAAGGTCATGTTTATAAATTGTCTTAATTAATTACATGTTTTGGTCTCATTATTTCAGAATCAGAGCAACGAAATAGAAATAGAACAATCATGGCCCTGACACTAACAGAGAAACAATTTTGCACATGTTTCTTAATCTTCTTTATCTCAAGTTCAGTATTTTTTAAGTGGGGGAAATAACAACAACCTTATAGGACTGGGGGGAGGGGCAGGTCTGGAAGGGAAAATATCAGAATGGTTAAGAGTTTGGTCCAAGTGAAGAGACAAAAACAGATTTGTAGGAGAATTTGTCAGTTGTCCAGAAAAGCAACAACTGTTCTTCCAGAAATCTGTCTTGTAACTGGACATAGATTTCTAGACTATTTTTCTCCCTTTATTCAGGGAAGGGGGTAAGCTCTCTCAGACGTGTGCTCTGGCAGGCCCACGCTGGGAAGCACTGCCCCTGGCCCTCTTGGTCTAGCATTCTTATCAGAAAATATACTTTTTATGGCATGTTTCTGATGAAGAACATTCTCTAGCGCGTATGAAACTGGGAGCCAAGGAAGAGCCTCCTTTTCCTCTGCTCAGCTAGAACTCAGCCCCAACAGCATTCATAATAAGCCGCATGGACACTAATTTCTTTCCACAAAATAAGAGAGGTAGACCAGCTATAAACAGCCTTTTAAGAGAGAATTCAGAAATTTGGGGCTGGTGTCCTCAGTCAATTGTTCATAAACATGGTAGCCAAGGAAGAGAGGGGGGGAAAGAGACCCCCAACTGGAAGAGACCGGACCCTTGATGAGCTAGAGCGACAAGATGAGAACATCAGTAGGATGTTGGACTCATCCACAGGGGACATCCACCTTTCAGAGACAGGGAGCGGCAGTTCATTTCAGAGAATTAAAAGAAGTTCATGATTGGACTTAATCCCAAACTGAGTTTAGAGCAATCACCCTGGAGTGGTGTGGAAGGCAGATGGGAGTGGAGGAAGATGAAACTTAGAAGGCAACACAGGCATCCAGGCAGAAGGCAATGGAGACGGTGAGGACAGGGAAAAGAGAAGCAATCCAAGAGACACTTAGGAAGCTAAATCCGTGGGTGACGGGACGTACAGAGCCAGGAGGAGGAACACATCAGGGCAAGTCCTCAGTCACGGGCTACAGCAGCTGGGTGAGGGTCGGGGCCATGGGCTAAGAAAGGACACGTGGACATGGTGACAAGTTCCAGGGAGAATGGAGTCCCAGAGATGGCACTGAACATCCACAGAAAATGTTCCTGCCCTGTGGCAATGAGATTCCCCATGGTAACTCAATACATTGACCCTCACATATATAATAGTCCCACATGAATTTCTCAGCATTACACATCCCCACAAACTCCAGGTAAATTCATAAATTGAGGTTTGGGAATATAGAAGCTGGCATTACGGGAACTTCCCCCTTCATGCAGCCCCCATCCAGATCTTACAGAGCTTCCAACACATCTTCTCAACATAGCTCCCCTTAATTTGAACAGGGAGCTCTGAGTTTAAGACCATGAGAAGTGAAAATAAGGTGCTAAGGGAATTCAAAGAAAGGAGAAGTTGCCCGCATCTGGGAGGACAGGGGATTTCATCTGGGTCTCAAAACACAGCCAGGACTTGGGTTTGCAGAGAAGACTGGCATCTATTTGATTTTAGAAAATGGTAGACAATATCAGAGGATAAAGAAACTGAAATAAAAATGAAAAAATTTAGGAACATAGCACCTGGCAAAGAGTAGGGACTTATTAAAGGCTATATTCCCTCTCCACTTAAATACTGAAATCTTTGATCTGGGTCTAAATCTTTGTTTACCATCTTCCCAGTCAAAAGTACCACTTTCATTCTTTGCTTACTTCTGCACTTGGATTTTCAATCCATAATCTCATAGTTAACAAGGTTGTACTTCCTCGGTACCAACTGAGATTTGTCTTACATTGGGATTACTTTTCCTTCTAACCTAGTAGAAGAGCAGTGAGAGAAGAAGCTAAAGTGCTCATGAGCTGCGTGAGGAAATAGAGAAAGTCAAAATTATAGTTGTAGATTTTGACACTCATCTCTCAGTAGTTAATAGAACAAGTTAACAGAAAATCAGTAATGACATGGAAGATATGAAAAACACTATTAACCAAAAATTAACCAATTTTAAATTTTTTAAAGTACATAGGAAATATTCATTGGTCCTAGCTAATGCAATGTACTGAATCATAAAATAAGCCTCAAGAAATGTAAAAGAATTTAGATTATATGTAATATGTTTTCTAACCATGTGGAATTAAACTCAAAAACAAATTTAACAATCTTAAAAATACATAAACTAGTAATAAATTAAATAATATACTTTTTGAATAATCCATGGGCCACAGAAGAAATCACAATGGAAATTAGAAAATATTTTAAATATAATTCAATGCAACATATCAAAATTTGAAGGATAAACAAGAAGCTGTACTCAAAAGGAAATCCATAGCTCTCGACGCTTATATTAGAAAAGAGAAAATGAACTAAAACGAAGTATCTAAAGTTATACCTTAAGAAGCTATACCAAGAAGAGCAAATTAAGTGAAAATAAATTTAAAAAGTCTTCATGTCCCTGTATTACACAAAGTTTTTCAAATAGGACAAAAAAACAAGAAACCATGGAAGAATAAAATGAGAAAAGTTTAATCAAAATTTTAAAATTCTCTTTGAAAGATAATACAGACAAGGAGAAAATATTTGCAGTACATACATCTGACAAAGTACTCATATCTAAAACATGTAAATAATTCTTACTACTTAATATTAAGATAAAAAATTTTAAATAGGCAAAAAATTTGAGCAGACACTTCACAAAAAAAGGTATGCTCATAGCAAATAAGCACATTAAATTGCTCAGCCTCATTAATAATCAGGGAAGTGAAAATCAGAACTACAGTGAGAGACCAGGACATATCCTCTAGAGTGGCTAACATTAAATACTGACAGTACCAAGTGTCGGTGAGAAGGGAAGCAACCGAAATGCTCATATACACTGCTGATGAATGTGTAACATGACACAATCACTCTGGAAAACAGTTGGCAGTTTCTTATTAAATTAACTTAAATACACTAACCACACCACCAAGCAATTCCAAAGAGAAATGAAAAGATATGCTCACATGTAGACTTGTAACAAATGTTCACAGCATCTCTATTAATAGTAGTCAAAAACTAGAAATAATCCAAATGTCCACCAAGTGAACAAATGAACAAATTATAGCAACTCCATACAACAAAATACTACTCAACAATACAAAGGGATGTACAACTGGTACACACAGCACCATGGCTAAATTTCAAAAACATTGTATTGAATGAAAGATGCCAGAAACAAAAAGCATGATTTAATTCATATGAATTTCTTGAATAGGCAAACTAACCTATAGTAACACAAAACAGATCAGTGGTTCCCTGGAGCCATCAGTGGGAATTAACTACACAGTGCATGGAGGAACATTTTAGGCTAGTAACAATGTTTTGCATCTTGATTTGGTGGGAGATCATGGGTATCATATTTGTCAAAATATTTTTGCTATCCCAGGGTTACACTGATTGCAAATGCGACCCTGCTTAGTAAACAAACCCCCAAGGTACACTTATTTCCAAGAGGATTTGCATGGGTTTGAGTCTTTTTCTATATTAATTTTGTCTGGAATAAAATAATGTGTTGACAGTAATATTATTAATTTAAAAGAAGACAACCGACCAATCAACTGATGCTAATTTTTTTCCCTGGGTCTCCAGTTGAAATGACTTTTCACCTAGATAAACACAGGACTATTCGAAAAGTTCTTATTATATCATGAGAGATACATCAAAATTCTACAGCTATGTGTTCACATCTCCCATGAGCACTTTGTTAGCAAGTTGGTTACTAATTGGAGGTCATCCACAGGGCCGGAATAAAGGTCAGCCACCTCTGAGAAAGAAAATCCGGCAATTAGTTAAGAAGGAATGAAGGGTGATGCCTCAGTGCAGGAGAAGGAATATTGAAGAAATCAGAGGGAAAGGTTGCCCACCCATCATCCAGGAAGCAAACAGCTGCTCTTTAGCGGAAGTCAACTTTGGCCTGTCTAATGGGCTGTGGCACTCAGTCTCACACTTCTGTCATCATGGTGACACAACCCGTCATGTGAGGCTGGAGTGCCTTGGTGCAGCAGATGGCCACTACCATCTACACATCTAGTCAGGACAGCCTCTCAGTGCCCTTGCCCCAGCCTCGCTACACTTTTCATGCTACCCCCTTTGAAAGAATGGCCTTTCACTGGACTAAATATTCCTTCAGATCCAGCTCAAACGTTACCACTTCTCTGAAGTTGCCCTCGGCTTCCCCTGAGCTTTAAACCCTTGCTTATTTGATTTCCTCCTACTACTGGATCAGAGCTTCTCACTCGTGGATGCACATTGGACTTATTTGGAAGATTAAAACAAAACAGACAACAACAACAAAAACTTTACTTCGGCTTAACTCCCGAAGATTATAATAGAATCAGTCTGGGAGAGATCTCAGCCTAGAAGTTTTTAAAGCCCCCCACCTCCACCCCCAGTGATTCTAACGTGCAGCCAAGGTTGAGAACTTCTGCACCAGACCATTGCTTCTCAAACTTTAATGTGCACACAAATCACATGGGATTTGTCAAAATGAAGATTCACTTTCAGGTGCTTGAGGTGGGGCCAGAGATCATGCATTTCTAACAAGCTCCCAGGGGTGCTGCTGTTGCTAATCCTGAGACTACACTTTGGATAGCAAGGCATCAGGCAGTAAACTTCCTGAGAGCAGGATTCTGACACAGGGGGCCTCAAAGACTGTGTGTTCTCATGTATTGCAGGAGGGAGAGAAATTGATCCAAGCATTTAGAATAGTAATTTTCCAGTATCTATTAAAATTAAAATATGCATACACATTTTAACCCAGCAATCCCATTTTTGGCAATTATATAACAATAAAAGTACCACAGCATGAGATGATTTATACATGAATACTTACTGCAGAACTGTTTATGGTGGCAAAAAGCTGAAACAAACCTCAATGTTTATTATTAAAGGAACGGTTGAATTATAAAATATTTTCAAGTCTGAAAGAAATATTATGAAGCTACTGAAATGAATGGTTTAGAGCTAAAATTGTTGATCTGGAAGTTCATTCCTGATGTATCGTCAGTAAAAACGCAAAGTTGGGAGGCGGGGCAAGATGGCGGACTGGGGAGGTACAGAAATTCGTCTCTCTCCTGGAGCAGCTGGCAACTACCCAAGAACTATATGAAACAGTGTTTTCGGGGTGTCCAGTAACCAGTCACACATCGGACGCAAGTTTGGAATTGGAGGAAAAGCTGAGATCACAGTGAACATTGTAAGTTCCCAGGACCAGGGGTCTGGCGCCCCTCCCCACCCAGATCTCACAGACTGTCTTGCTGCTGACTCCCTGAAAA
>PVKY010010067.1:0-12876 GCA_004027775.1 Bradypus variegatus
ATTTCTGATCTTCCACCTGCCTTCTAAGGTTTATTTCCAGAGATGAACAGTAGTCCTACAAGCCTTTGTCCATGCTGGGCCTTCCTTCTGGAATGCCCACTCCCTCATATGCAACGTCCAAAAAGTCCTCCAGCCAGAAAGCTGGTTTTTCCTTTGCAGTCTGAAGTTATCTTTCCCTCCTCTGTGAATTCCATGGAGCTTCACCCTGGCCCTCTCCTGTGGCAATTTTCACTCTTCTCCCTGCTCAATCTTTCCAGCTACCCTGTGTGCCCCATAAGGGCAGAGGTCAGGTCGGATTCACCTGTAGTACTCCCTGCAAGGACAGGTGTAGTTTTACACAACAGGTGCTAATTATTATTTGTGAACTGAGTAAATTCCTTATCAGTTGCCAAGTGCTGGTGGTTATGATTCACTTGAAATCAAGCTGAATTTTTTTGCTGCAGAGTGGGACTACAGTGGCCCTGTTTTTAACCCATGGCCTGGTGGTGGGGAGGAGCAGGTTGGTGGAGTGACGTCACTCTCTTGCCTGTTTCCTCGCCTCCGTGCCCTCCACATTTGAACTGGCAGAGAGCAGCCTGTCTGGCCTCCCCTCCTGAACTGTCCCGGGCCTTCGCTGTCCTCCTTCCTTCTTGCTCCTCCTTAATGGAGGGATCTGGCAGAGAAGTAGGGGCAGGAGTGTCAAGGTTTGTTTGGAGGTCACGGCTAAGCTTAATGTGGGAGCAGCTCTTCTAGTTCCTGTTTTTTCTCCCTCCTTTTTTCAAGTCCTTGTTTCAGTTCTCAGAAAAACTGAGAGCTGAGATATTAAAGCATCCTTTTAAGGTTACTTAGAAAGGCAGAATGATACCTAAAATGGAATGTATTTCTTCAGTGCCCTTGGCTATAGGAGGTGACCTATGGCTGTGACCTATTTTTTCCTCAGACTTCCAAGGTGAGCAGCTTTCTCTGTTCTCTGCCTTGCCTTAGCACATGACTGAGCCCTCTTCAAAAATCCATCGGCCACTTGGGATGGCTGTTGGGGTGATCTGTGGTCCCACCCTGGGAGCTTTGTTTCTAGGGATAAAGAAGGATGGCAAAGGCCAGGCTTTGGAGAGATAAGTTAATAAAAATGCAGAAAATATGGAAAAGAGAGAAAAATGTAAAGATAAAACCATTTTTATCCAGAGAAATTATTGTGAACATTCTGATGATGAATTTTCTTCTCATTTTTCTAGGGCTGTTCTTATATAAACTTTAGGCATGCAAGTTTGTATCCAGTTTTTTTTTTCATGTGCTTCTGTCGTGGGCACATCCCCATGTCAACATTTTTAAACACTACTTAATATTTTATTGTTTAGAAGAATAATTTCTTAACCAGTTCCCAATTGCTGAACTTTTAGGTGGTTTGAAAATTTTCAGTTTAAAAAATAATACTAATTGTCTTTGAATATTTATCTCTGTCCATATTTCTAATTAATGCTTTAGAATTAGTTCTCACAAGTGGAATTTACCAAGCAACAGGTTTGAACTTTGCAGGCTCTTTACTAATTTGTTCTGGGAGGGAATGATTTCTTCACCTCCCCCTCAGTTCATTTGTTCCTGACAAGCTTCCAGGTGACACGATCAGGTCTTGGTTGATTACCTCTCTCTTTATGGAATAGGAAGGCACATTTTTCTTTCAGTGTAGAGCCGTTTAACGTTACCTACCATCCTTCTGTTTTTCTGGATTTTCTTCCTTCAACTTGGGTTATCCTTAGATTTTCTGTCACGATAATGTCGTGTTCAGATCTCTGCAGTCCTATTTCGATAGACCAATGTTCTCCACAAAGCAACCATATCTTTTTTTTATTATTATTATTTAAACAAGGATCTAGAACTAGAGAATTGGTTCTTGATCCCAGCTAAGAATCTGAATCACTTGCTGGAGTTTAAAAAAATTTTCTGTATGTATGTATATATCTGTTTGTCATCTCTCAATCATCTATCATCCATCTATCTATCTACCATTCATCTATATATCATTTATCTATCACCTATCGTCTATCTTCAAGTTTTATGTAAATCCAGAGGTCAGCAATGATGACCTCTCTGGCTGAATTCAGTCAGCTGACACATTTTCTTGGCTCAGTAGAGTGCTGTAATAATTGAGCATGAATTATCCACTGTTCTTTCATTGCTCATTGTCTCACACCTGGCCTTCACATATTTACATGACCTACCTGCCCTGAGTTCTATGAGTGTCCGACCCTTGCTCAAGATCAGTCAAATCATCTACCCTACCCCCCACCTCCACCACCACAGATGACTCTGATAGACAGTCGGGGGCTGGGAACCATCAGATGTCAGTGTCTGAGCAATGATGGTTCTGTCTGTAGAGGATCTCAATCCCGGCTGCACCAGAGAACCACTTGATGCTTGGTCTGTAGACAATATACAGTCTTTTTAAGGGGGAGTATACAGTTTCTTGGGAGAAGGATATACATATATGTATATATATATTTTTTTTCCTTAGATGGGTGGGAATATGGTATTTTAGGAAAAATTGTTTTTTTTTTTTTGAGTGTAGGCTCAGTTAGAACCTCTGTTGTTAAGTTTCCCTTTAATGAAATTCCACATTGTAATGGAGAATTTCTTTGTGCAGTGTGACTGGCAAGCTACGTATTGGCAGTGAATTAAAATAAGACCTTTCATGTATATTTCTGATGGTGCTGGTGTTAAAGCTAGGCATGTTACCATCTATCTGTCAAGTTCACCTAAAGGAAAGGCCTGTACCTTCCCAAGGAATGAGTGATTCTGCCGAGTCTTGGACCAGGCAGGAAGACCAGATCAGAGGGGGACCCTCTGTGAGTCTGAAAGATACTTAAACTTCAGGCAAGTTCAGACCATGATCAGTAGGAGCACCAACCCTGGATTGTGTCTACAGGGCGAGTGGGCTTCAGCTTTAAACAAGGAGGCCTTAATGCCCCTTCTTCACCTGCCTGTACACTTTCAATTTGTAACTGTTACTTCCAGGATTTGGTCTGACTTTAATATTGTGTGGCCAGTTCTCTTATTTATTTTTTGGCAAGAAATGCAATTTTTATCCCCCTAAATGTAATGTTTCTCTTTCTAGTCCTCTCCCCCCATTTGCCCAAGTGGCAGAAAATTTATCTCAGTTACAGGTAGTTTCTTTAGTCAATTCTGGGTTCTCTTCATCCTTTGCTCAGAGTTGCTTCTAAGGTCCAGGCATTTTTGTAGAGCTCTGTTTCAGGATTAGAGTGATCGAATTTATAATTGGTCCAGCTTGTGCCAGTCTGGTCCTTAGCTGCTCATCAACTCACATCAAAACTATATTGTTGTCCCGGAGCTCTCCAGGTTTCTCTCTAGCTGAGCTAGTCTGTACAATCTCAGGGACACAGAAAAATTTTAATTGCTTTCCCAAGGGGCTGTTGACCAGTAATTCTTTATTTTATTATTATTTTTATGCAGTTTTATTGAGATATAATCACATAGCATACAATCATTCCAAATGTATAATCAGTTGTTCACAGTATCGTCATATAGTTGTGCTTTCATCACCGCAATCTTTAAACATTTTCATTACTCCAAAAAATAAAATAAAAATTAAAATAAAAAACATCCAAAACCTCCCATTCCCCACCTCCCCCCATTGTTCATTTACCTTTTTTAAATACAGTTTAATTGAGATATATTCACACACCCTACAGTCATCCACAGCGTACAATCAGTACAGCACCATCATACAGTTGTGTGTTCATCACCAGAATCAACTTTTGAAACTTTTTCTTACTCCAAAATAAAAATAAAGCAAAAAAGAACACTTAATTCTTTCCATCCCCTCCATCCCACCCTATTCTTCATCTAATTTTTGTCCCCATTTTCCCACTCATCTATCCATACACTGGATAAAGGGAGTGTGAGCCACAAGGTTTTCACTATTATTATTTTTCAAAACCAATGCCAATGAATCTCATGGGAGAATGCTTCTTAAACTTAAAAGTGTATATTAGTCTCTTGGAAGATCTTGTTCAAATGAAGATTCTGATTCAGTATGTCTGGAGTAATTTTGGAAATTCTGCATTTCTAACGAATTTCCAGGTGATGCCAATTCTGCTGGTCACCACACTTTGAGTAGCAAAGCCATAGAGGACAGAGGACTCTCACTTTAATGGAGTGCTCAGCTGCCATTGCCTCTGCTTGCTTGGAAAAGTGATGTGGCAATGGAGTGATTTGGTTAATGGCTGCAAATGCACTCCCTTTTTCTACCTCTTAATTTCTTCAGATAACATCACTGTTTAAAAGAATTACAGAAGAATAGCACTTCCCTACGATGTCCTAAGGCCCTTTCCAGTTACTCCAAATAGGTCCTGTTGGAATATTACTCTGGACTTTTCCCAGCATTTATGGTTTATCTCAATCTATGCACCCCACCTGGAAGGGGAAATAAAAGATGAGCCTCAGTGATCCTTTTCTCCTGGTTTTCGTGCCCTCGTGTCATCCCCGCCCCCGGAGCATGAACTGGACTTACTGACTTCTAACAAAGAGAATACAGCAGAAGTGATGGAATGTCACTTCCCCAAAGGTTAAAAAAGACTGTGACTTCCTTATTGGGGACATGCTCTCTCTCTTGGATCACTTGCACTGGGGGAATGCAAGCTACCATTTTGTGAGCAACCCCATGGAGAGAGCCACATGCTGCAGGAAGAAACAGGCCCCGAGTCCAACAGGCTACAATATGAGTGAGCTTGGAAGAAATTCTTCAGTCCCAGTCCAGTCGTCGGTTCTTGAGATGACTGCAACCTCAAGAAGTACCCAAGTCAGAGTACTCAGTTGTGACATGCCTGGATTCCTGACCCCAAAAACCGTGAGATAATGAATGTTAGTCGTTTTAAGTTGCTAAGTTTTGGGAGTAATTTGTTATGCAGCAACAGATAAATAGTATACCCAGTAACTTAGATGCCAGACACTTGGGGAACATACTTAAAATGTCCTGCTGGCCTATCAGGAAGGAAATTTACAATTAATATAACAGAAGAAAAAGGGAAGCAGGGTTCCTGGCTGATTTGGCAGTTTGGTCTGAGTAAATGTAGTCAGTGGCTCAACATGACACATTCATTCTCACATTTGCTCTTAGACCTTCGGACATTTTTTTTTTTTACGTGGAACTCTGAGGTGTCTGAGTTTGAGATGCAGCTTAACCTTTATAGCCATAAACTGACCACACTGTCTTATCATCTTGCCTTGGGAAAGAAGAAAACTGTGGTGAAATCAACATACCTCAAATTGCTAAAACCTCCTGGCAGACTAGATTGGAAGGTTCTTTTCCTCCACCCCATTTCTACTCTCAATAGCTGGATTCTCTGACTCCAAGAAAACCACCTTTGATTGTGTCAAGGTATTAAGAGGCTGGGGAAACACTGGTCCTTTTGTTACCAACAGTCTTGAGCGTTTGGGTGTGTGTGATGGTGGTGGGGTGACTCCTGCAAAGTTGGGAGGGCTTTGTGTTCACTCCAGCTCAGACAGACTCATTCCTAATGGTCTGAAAGTTGTGCGGAACGGACTCCAGAGGCCTTGGAAGCCACGTTCCACGGCATCAGGACTGCGGCTCCCCTGGAGCCCGGCAGCCCGGAGCCTCCCGGAGGAAGGCGGCCCCCGCGCGTCCCAACTTCCCGCCTCGAGCGGAGCGCGGGGTGTGCGGGGCGGGGTCGGCCGCGCTCGCTCCCTCCCCGCTGCTCCCCTCCCCCGCGCTCTCTCCACCCACTTCCCTCTCTCCGCCGGGCCGCCCGGCGGGCGCGACCTCAGCAAGCAGTGACGAGCCGGGAGAAAGCCGCCGCTGCTGCGGGGGCGGGGGAGCGATGCCCCGGGCCCGCCGCGTCCTGAGCCCGCCCCCGGCCGTCCGCGGCTCCACGGGCCGGCGGCGGGAGTGAGCGGGAGCTGGAGGGCGAGGAGCCGCCGCCCGGCTCGCGATGTCACCATTGTTCAGCTGGGTGGCCAAGGTAGGCGGTGTCGGGGCAGCGCCCGTGAAGGTTGCCGACGGCCCTGTGGCGCCCGCGTCCGGTGGGCACGGTTCTGGAGACTGGAAACCGTCGAGCCCGGGCTGGGCTGGTCCTTGGTTCGGAGAGACGGGTGGCGTCCGCAGCGTGGGGTCTAACCGAGGGGAGCCCCGCAGCTCGGGAACCCCGGGCCCGCTAGCGGCCAGCGCGACTCGGGTCAGTTTGCAGGTAGCTTCTCATTCATTAGTATTTCACCCGGGTGGGGTGAACCGGGAAGGCAGCATTGCACCCATTATACAGGTGGGGAGAGTGAGGCTCGACGCCGACAGCCAGGTGTTGGCGCTTCGCGGTCGGCTTCTCCGGTCTCCTCAGACCCCACTCGCTCTGGAGTCCCCGTTTGGTGTTTCCGGGCGCCGGGAGCTCGTCTGTCATCCTCACTGATACAAGGTTGTGTTTGGCTGGTGTAGTTCGCTGAGGATTCCTGAAGACTGTGCACAGAGGGTGTCTTGTTTTTTAGCTCCCTGGTTTCAAAGGAGGAGTTCTGTGTTCTGAAGTTTAAATGTAAATTATTTACTTTCTGTTTCCTAAGGTTTTATTTTCAAAACATGCAGAATAACCGAGGTTTACCAATCGCGGTCAGTTCCACTATTTCTAACACGAAAGGATTAGAGTAGATTTCCGGAGTTGCTCTCAGCTTGAGAACAGTAATAGAATTCTTTTTGTACTCTCCGGTAATACCAGTGTTTGTTTTTTGAATTCTACATCATTCTGAAAGTGCCGAACTCTCTGGTTCCCACTTACCTATATCACCTGCGAGTCAGCCACCCTTGCTGGCCCCTGTAGGGCTTACTTCCTGTATAAGGCAGATAGCTCATCTTGAGAGAACCCATTAGCCACTCTGTGACCCTTTAAAAATAATAATTAGGAGGTTAATGTATCTCTAGTTGATGATGCAATGCTTTTAGAATGTTGTTTTTTAGTACACTTTTAAGAAGTGTACTATTTGTGAGACAGATATGGCTTTGTTTGTAATATCAGTGATAAGAAAATGGAGACAGAAATCAGCATTAGTTATTAGATAAGTATTGCCTAATAACATTCTTTATCTGAATCCTCCCTGGAATCTTTCCTTCCCCAAACACAACTGATGGCAAAGTGAAGTGACTTTCAAAAAAGTTTTGAGTCAGTTTTGTTTTTAAAAAAAAATTGATCATGCCCAGATTTCTTGGTTTGATGTGATAGCTATTAAGCTTTTATAAATAACTGTAAATTTTAAATAAGATGTAATGATGTAATGTAGTTTAAAAAGTAATTTAAGGCATGTTGTCCTGTTATATTTTACTTACTCATTCTAGGTTGAGGATTTTGAATCTGTCTTACACTGTAAGGCTAAAAAGAGAAAAAACAAATATAGACTCATTATTTTATTTCAACACCAGTAAGAAAATCTGTTTTATAGTTTTATTTACTTTTTTGAAACATAATTAAGAACATAATTAAGAAAATGGTCTTCACTATAGGAGTGAGATGGACTTATATTTCGTTTGGTCTACTGAGGTAATGGTGAACACTCCAGACCAAAACTTTATTTCAGCAAACATCAAGGGTCTTTACAAAGATTCTCAGCCTTCTGCAAGTAGCAGTATTTTGAAAAGTTCATGTAAATGAACTGAATGTTGATAAATTGGCTTAGATTCTGAATCATGTTATTTCAAAGTTATTTAAACTATAGAACAAAAATTCCTTCTATGAAATGTTTTTGAAACAAATTTATCTATAGCTGTCAGACTAACATTTAAAAATGTAGTTTGTTACTTTAAAATTTCTTTTCATCTAGGTGGTGCAGCTGTTATAAACTGTATCCTGAAATGGATTGATTTACATAGGCAGTGGTATTCTGTGAGAGATTTTAGAGTATGAAATTATTCTTTGAAAGTTCATTTCATGGGGATTATAGATCATAGATTATAAGAATGAAATTCTGTGAGACCTATTTGTTCTATGGTTAACATGCTTTACCTTATAAACTAGAGAATGTTTTAAAGACAGAGGTAAGAAGCAAAGATAATATATAATGTTTATAATCTGAAAGTGCATTGATACTTGATTTTAGAATCAACCCACAAAAGCAATGGACACATACTTCACACAGATGCTTGCACATCAAATTACGTAGCTGAGTTTTCTTTCTCACTTTGACCTTTGCAAATTGCAGCTCAACACCTGGTAGGGAAGGGGAAGAGGAGTGGGTGTTGCTTGAAACTGATGGACACTTGAGCATAATTTATTTTTCCTGGATGATGCACTAATATTATGTAAATATTGAATATGCTGAGTGAGCAGTTTCATGGCTTAGGAATGAAGCTAAAATAGGAAGAGTTTTATTTCAAAGAGTTTATCTGTTAAAAAATGAGATGTGATTGGTGTTTTTTTTTTCATGGACATGAGCTGGAACATAAGAGCAGGTTGTATTACATCTCAAATGGGGCCCAGCTTTATAGAGGTGTGGTTTCTTGATTGTTTTTCCCCCGGGGCACTTGATTTTTCACTTAGAATATAAATAAAAATGCATTTCTGGAACTTTGTGAGTTTGGTACTAAACTCACAGACATCCCCAACAACCTGGCAGTTTGGAATATTTCTATTGATTGTTTCTAAGCCTCTGTGTCTTTTAATGAAGACTTTGAAAACTGCAGCAGGATTGGCAGGTAACTTTCTGAATTTACTTGGATTTGTACTTGCCTGTAAATATGATTAAAATAGCTAGTTTCTCAACTTAGTGTGTATTAAATATGTGTGCTACGTTATTAGGGAAAATGGAGCCTAAATATAGCTGCATCTTGTGTGTTCTCAAATCCAAGTGCAGTTTCATATAGTTCATGCTAGGCATTAAGTTATTTTCCAGGGCTCATGTATTTATTCAGCAGACATTTATTGTGTAGCTTCTTTGTACCTGTCACCGTTTATGCCCTGGAGGATTTAGTTTGCTTTGCTCAATAGGCTTATCCTTTTAAAAATGTATGCACTGAAGCTTTGTAAGCCACATAAATGCTTTAGGGAAGGAATCCTTTTGTAGAAAAAGTGATCACTAATCAATATTTTATGTAAAACCAGATTTTCCATATTTTGGCCTTATAACATGGATTTATCAGTTTTCTTCGTTCAGCAAGTCATTTAATTGATTTGCTCAACAAAGATATTTAGTGAGGACTTTCTTTTGTGCCAGGTACTGTTTTAAGAACTGGGGATGTAGCAGCAAACAAGATAGAACATGTTCCTACTTTTATGGAGTACACATTCTAAAAAGAAGAGCCATATCATAAAGAAGCAAAACATAGATAAGGGAGGTAATTCCGAAGGTGGTAAGAGCTGTGAAGTAAGCAAGGTAGTTTGGTAGAGCGCTTTCTACCCCTCTCCTCAAGGTTGGAGGTAGTCAGGAGGTGTGGAGGTAACATTTCATGAGACCTGAGGTCATGAAACGTGTTCCAGGTGGAGGGAGCAGCAGGGACCAAGGCCTGGAGGAGGGAACCAGGTGGGCCATGAGGTCCAGGCCAGGCCACTTGGGGCCCTGTAGGTACAGTATGGGGTGGTTTGTGTTTGTGTTTAAGTGCAATAGGAAATCATTAGAGGATGTTAAAGAGAGGGGTGATGTCAGCTGCTACGCGTTTGGATGGAAGTGAGGAGACCACTTAGGAAGCTATTGTGGTTCAGGCTGAGGGGATGATGGTTGCTTGAACTTAGGTAGCAGAAGTGGGGAGGGGATGTGGGATCACCAGTGGACACATGATTGTTCTTCATCTTCTGAAGTGGTGTGAGCCAGTGGCTTTGCTATCTTGTTTGTCTGTGATTGGTGCAAATGACCCGGTAACTAATTGGTTTTCATATGTTGAGTCTAAGTGCAACTTGTCCTTTGGTTGCCTGCTTCTAACCACTGCTTTCAGGTCCAGGTGTGGTTGTGTCCTGATCCTGGGCTTATTTATTTACCTTTCAGGCTTCCCACAGATTGTCCCAGCTCACCTTGGGTGCTTCTTACTAGTTGACTTGCCTTCTGTTTACCAGTGGGCAGCCGGCTTCCTGTGAGGTGTGAATCTGTATTGCAGCACACTTCTTCTGCTGACTTGTTTAAATCAGTCTGATTTGGTTTGCCCTTAAGGTGTGTCCTACGCTAACATGGTGGATTATTTAAAAAACAAAACTTTAAAAAATGTTTCTTCTGTAAACTGATTGTTTAATTAGTGGATGTCTGAGTTTAAATTTAATAAAGAGGGAAGAACTCGTTGTTGTCATAATCAGATCATCCCTTGAGTGTGAAAAATTTGCTGCCTGTGCTAAGCAAAGCTGGTGTAACCACGACTGAGTTTCCAGCAGAGTTCCTGAGGCAGCTGCGGCAGCCTTTCTTTGGGAGCTCCAAAAACTTCGGACACAGGTTGATTTTACCAAGAGAGGATGGAGGAAAACCCCCATAATCCAGGACAGAACACTGAACCCAGATGAGAACAAGGCAAATTCAAGTTTGTTCCTCTAGATAAATTCCCTAAACTGACCTTAGCCTATGTGTCCCTTTGCCCAGGTCTTCCATTTATCAAAACCTTCTCATCCTTGATCCTTTTCCTGAAACACCTCTGATTACTTATTCTTTCATTCATTCATTCACTCATTCATTCATCCATCCAGTGGATGAATGTATTAACACAGTGAAGAAAATGACCTGAGCCTATGTGTACCCATGCCCTGGTCTTCCATTTTTAACTATCAAAATATTCTCATCCTTGATCCCTTTCCTGATTATGTATTCATTTGTTCATTTGTTCACTCATTCATTCATCCAGTGGATTAATGAATTAATGTATTACACAGGGAAGAAAATAGCCTGTAAGGCATTTCCTCTGCCCTGCAGGAGTTCCTACGCTGTCTGGCAGGGAGGATAGGCCAGAAGCCAGCTGGGCTGTGTCAAGTCGAGGGAGCACAAACAGCAGCACCTAAAGGTGCTGTAGAAGTGTTAGTCATTGAACGGCAGGGTATGTCAGGGTTCGGAGTAACATGCCAAGCCTGGAGGCACATTGGAGGAAGCCTAATCCCAGCTGACTGGTAGGGCTAGAGGAGAATCTCCAAAAGGTAGACTTGGCAGATGAGCAGGGGCCAGGATGTGCATGGCACACACTCCCCTTCAGGAGAGCTGACATTTTTTCCTGGGGCAGTGGGGACCCATTAGGGCGCCATAGTTGATCTTTGCCCAGACTAGTATGGCCATGTGGTCCATTCTTGGCGATGCTTTATATCACAGTTGTTTGGATATCTTATCTCTTCTACTCTTCTGTAAGCTCCATGAAGGCAGGGGAAATGTTATCTTCTGTACATATAAATCATGTGGATATCTTGTTAAAATATAGCTCTAGTCTAGTACATCTGGGGTAGCTTAGCACTAAAGTCTGCATTTCTAATAGGCTGGAGAAAGTATTGGGGTGATGCTGATGCTGCTGGTCTGGGAACCACACTTTTAGTAGCAAGGTTCGAAATGCATGTGTTTTGTTCACATCTTCAATTGAATATAGGAGTCACTAGTATTTTTTGGAACAGGTGCCATTATTTCAGATTGCTTGTATCTTCTGGGAAGATAATAGTGAAATTAGTATCCCATGAAATAACATTTTAAGAAAATCAATGACCTTGAAACTGGGTGTTATGGGTACAGGAGTGGAAGAGGAAATTTGCAGTGTATACTCTTGCACATTTTTAAAAATGTGAACTTTTTTACATATTAACTGGTCAATTTATCAAATGAAAAGATGACCTGTCTTCTTTTTTACTGTATTTAACTTTGTCCCAAGTACCATTAGAACAGTGTAATGAAGTAGGAATTAGATTGTTATTTTAAAAATAGCCTCAAATTGTCCTCCTCCTTTTAAGGAGTAGAAGTAATAAATTAATTCTGATGAGTTCTGTTTTATAATTTTTGTTGGTATTCAGGAGCATCTGAAAAACCTACAAAAATAGTGAAAGTTTATTTGCTTATATTTGTAAATCTAATCTTTAGTATCTCTGATTTTTCCATTAGTTTAATTTTGATTTTGCTATTGGAAGTGTGATGAGCACAGTCTATACTGTTTTATCAGATATATAAGAAAGAGGTGATAGAAAAAGGATTTCTTTAGTTTTCATTCACTTAATGGCCCCACCCATTCAGCGTGATTAGTTTACTAGAGCACTATATAAGCTAAGACAGAAGGAGTGAGCTTGCTACAACCAAGAGGGACGCTTTGAAGAACTCACAGGAGCTGAGAGAGGAGTGTCAGCTTACAGAGACATTTTGGAGATAGACTTTGAAAGCAGACTTTTGCTACGGAGAAGCTAAGAGAGGACAAATGCTCAAGAGCAACTAAGGGTGACATTTTTGAGGAGCTGAGGCCTAGGGAGGAACGTCCTGGGAGAAAGCCATTTTGAAACCAGAACTCCAGAGCAGATGCCAGCCACATGCCTTCCCAGCTAACAGAGGTTTTCCGGATGCCATTGGCCATCCTCCAGTGAAGGTACCAATTGCTGATGTGTTACCTTGGAAACTTTATGGCCTTAAGATTGTAACTGTGTAACCAAATAAACCCCCTTTATAAAAGCCATTCCATTTCTGGTATCTTGCATCCCGGTGGCATTGAGAAACCAGAACAGATGCCTATCTATCAGCAATATATTGTCTTTCAGAATACTTGATGCAGTCACCTGAATGTATGAATGTGAAGTTCAGGGGTGGTGGTGCCTGCCAGGAAATGTGCAATGAAAAGAAGCCTGAAGATGAGCAGTTGGTTGGGATGGGTGGGGATCCTTTGATACATGAAGGCTGTCATGAACATTCCTGTAGCTTGGAGGACTGACTAATTGCATGAACTGTGTGCTGGAAGAAATCTTGGCCCTG
>PVKY010010068.1:0-12874 GCA_004027775.1 Bradypus variegatus
GTCTGTGTCCGCCCCCTTAAAGCCTGAGCCTGTGTGACTGCTTGTTTAGCCTTTTCAGAAGCAGCCTGCTGTGGAACCTCCCATCCCCATGCTTTTCCTTTCCTAACTGGAACATACAAGGATTTTAGACTCTGCACTAAATGGGGTGGGAATGGTCTCCAATAACCCAACAAACCAAGGAAAGCCATGAGCTGTTTAGGAGTTTGTGGAGCAGGATAATTATGCACTTTATCAACAACAGCAGAGGGAATAGTAAAGAGAGTGGCCTCTGCTGGAGGTTTCCACATTTTAAAATCTTGAGCTACCAAACCATGGCCAGTAGTGGGACTGTGGAGATATCCTTGTGTAGCACAGCAAATGTCCACTGTTGTCCTTCCCACATGAAGGTGAATGCAGGCTGGCTGGAGGGATCCAAAGAAATGCTAAAAAAGGCATTAGCAGGATCCAACACAAAACGAAACTGGCCTGATTGAGCACTTATGTCCTGGAGTTAGTTCTATATGTAGCCTCCAATCCCCAGTGTCCCCATATCTTGCTCCTATTTGGGGATCTCAGCCTCCCCCCTATGCTAGGGGGAAGGGGGCCTCCCAGACCTCCCTGCTGTGGGGGGGGGCTGGCTCTTTACGTGGTATCAGCTGTGTCTTTTGGCCAGAATCCACATCTCCTCTGGTGACTTGGTTTCAAGCTTAATAAACCTCTGCTCCTTAGGTGGCTTGCTCCACATTTTAACCAATATCACATGTGGCTGCCCATCAGTACTCTCAGTTTGAGCTCCTGCAGCTGTTAGGTCTCTCCATATTTGTCTACGTGGTACCAGGTTTGGAACATCATGTCCCCTTGGGACATGATCCATAGCTCTGACTCTAGCTCCCTTTTGCCTTAGGTGATCTGTCCCTCCTAGGTGTGTGGTCGTTTGGGCAGCCTTGAGATGGGCTCCCCTATAAGTCGGCTGATAATGGGCACCAAAGTCCTATACCATGGGCTGGGAGCGGTACGTGGAAGTATCTCATTAATTCCTGCAGTGTAAGTTACACTATCTTGTCTATTGGCACCTGGCGTAGAAACCACGTGCTTCATCCCCAGCCCCCTCGGTACCTCCTGTAGTTCATCAGTGGTTTCCAGAGGAGGGTTGACAGGGCAAATCCCCCTCATGAGGCCACACCTCCTTACCCTGGAGTATAAACCAATTAAGTATTGAATTTGTTTCCATTTTAGGTGCTACCAAAAGTATGCATTGACCTAGAGACAACTTACTCATCTCATGCTCTGAGAGTGGTATGCTGTCTGCACCAGTATCCCACAATCAAAGTGGCTAATTTGATAAAAGTTCTTTAGGTTTTTACCTATACCGAGTCCCAATTTCCTATAATTCAGAAGCAGTAAAATCTCACATTGGCACAAGTATTCTTTGCTCGATGGGTGCGACTGGGGCTGTGGCCGCATCGGTGGCATTAGCCCATCTGCCTGGGGGCCCAGTTTGGCCAGGACATGCTCTGACTTAACCTTACATTAGACCAGAAGGTGGACAAATTTACACCCTTCATCTTTCTTCTCACAGTCAGATTGGGAATCCTCATCATCTGAAGAAAAAATCCACTGAGTCCCAAACTTTAGATCCTGATCAGGGGAAGTTAGAAAGAATTCGTCTTACTTGAACCTCAGGTAACTTTCCCCATTACCCTAGTACAACGACATGACAATATTTCCAAGTTTTCATCTACTCAGCATAGCCTCTCATTTAAAGATCTTTCAACTCTGCTTGGGTTACCCACAATCCCTCTCTAACTTAATTCCTCTTTCAGGCTGTGAACTGTTGTTTTGGCCATCAAGACCTCTTCTGCAGCTGACTGCAGGCCCCCAAAAGCAGCCAGGCTATAGCTGAGGCAGCACAGTGGCTTTTCTTTCTCTTATGAAATCCCAACTATCCTGTGGCCTGTTGCAGGAGGGCCATTAGCCCAGCCAGGGAGTTATAAGCATCCCCATACTCCCTCAGTGGTCCCCATTTGTCTAGGAAGGTAGCTACCCCTCCCCACATGGATGTTACAGGTCATCCCAGGATCTTCTTGGGAAATCCTCTCTTCCCAGTGCTGATGCTTTCTGTAGCTGGTGGTTCTCTGGCCTCCTGGCTGGCTCGCCAAATGCTCCAGCCCTACTCAACCTCAAGACCAAAGAACACTCCAGGCAGAAAGTTCCCCATGAATTTTAATAGGGACTGACTTACAGGAGGGTTCTTCCCAATGATGGCCATTGGGAAGACAGTGATACACACAAACAAGAGGAAGAGGAGTGTCCTATATAGTTCAGCAGAGCCTCACTAGTTTGGTTGCAGAGAAACTTCAGCTGAGTCTCGTAAAAGTTGATCACCAACAGTGATTAGATTCAAAGACCTTCCATGTCTGTGCTCTGTCACGTGGGCCATGTGTGTTTACGGCTCCACCCTTTTCCCCAAGGGGGTGGTTTCTGACCCTGGGCTGCCACAACATTCTATTAGGTTTTTTTAAATTATTTTAGATATTAATACAAATACATGTTCTAGGAGCTCTTTCTTGTCTCAAGATGTTTCTCTTGACAGCACCTACTTTTGCTCAGGCAGTGCCGGTACAGAGTCATAGAGAGGTGAGGGGGGTGCACAAAGCTGGCTCCCGACCCTGCCCTGCTCCTTCTCTCCTGGGGGGTCGTGCTAATTGAAACAGAAGTAGGAGCTGAGATTTACAGCTGGATATGATGTAACAGGCATTGCTCTGAGTGCTTTATATGCAAAATCTCAATTTTCACAGCAACAATCAATTGTACAATGGGTACTAGCTTCCCATTTTACAACTGAGGAACAGAGGCACACAATGGCTAAGCAAGCACTTAACTAGTACAGATGAAAGTCAAATCTAGGGAGCATAGGTCCAGAGCCCACAATGGGTAGAAAGGATTTATATATATTTATAAGCTTGATCAAAATGTAAAATTCAGCTTGAAAATTTATATATACCCCATGATGAAAGACTAAATTCTAATGAGTCAACAATTAACACAAGAAGAAATGGACAAATTCTTAGAAACACACAAACTACCAAAACTGACTCAAGAAAAAGAAATCTGAATATACCTATAACAAGTTAGGAGATTCTATCATTAGTCAAAAACTTGCCAACAAAGAAAAGCCCAGGACCAGATGGCTTCACTGATGAGTTCTAGCAGACATGTAAAGAAGAATTAACACTGATCTTTCTCAAACATACAAAACTAGAAGAGGAGGAAAGGCTTCCTACACTGTGTGAGGCCAGCACTGCCCTGAAACCAAAGCCAAGGTCACTACAAAAAAAAAGAGAAAACTACAGGGCAATATCTCTTGTTAATAAAGACGCAAAAATCTTCAAGAAAGTATTAGCAAGGTGAATTCAGCAGCATATTTGAAAGATGATAGAACATGACCAGGTGGGTTTTATCCTTGTAATACAAGGGTGGTTCAATGTTCGAAAACCAATCATGTTAATAGACTGAAGGAAAAAAAATATCTCAATGCAGAAAAAGCATTAGACAAAATCTAACACTCTTTCTTGATAAAACCACTCAATAAAGTAGAGATAGAAGGAAACTTTCTCACCACAATCAAGGCCATATATGAAAAACCCACAACTAACATCTAACTTCATACTCAATCTTTTCTCCTAAGATCAAGAACAAGTCAAAGATAGCCGTGTTGGCCACTGCTATTCAACATAGTTCTGGAAGTACTGCCCAGAGCAATTAAGCAAGAAAAATAATTGAAAGGCATTCAAATTGGAAAGGAAGAAGTAAAATCATCTTAATTCACAGGCAACATGATCTTACATGCAGAAAACTAAAGAATCCATGAAAAAACTGTTAGAACTAATAAATGAATTCAGCAAAGTTGCCAAATACAAAATCAACACACAAAATCATTTGTGTATCTATACACTAACAATGAACAACTTGAAAAGGAAATTAAGAAAACAATTCCATTATCGTGAAAAAGAATAAAATACTTAGGGATAAATTTAACCAACTAGGTGAAAGTCTTGTACTCTGTAAATTACAAAACATTTCTGAAAGAAATCAAAGACCTAAATAAATGGAAAGACATTCCACGTTCCTAGATTGGAAGACAATGTTGTTGAGATGGCAATACCATCCAAGGCAACCTACAGATTCCATGCAAACCCAGAGATGATTTTGCAGTAATAGAAAAACCCACTCTAAAATTCATATGGAATTTCAAGAGGTCCCTAATAGTCAAAACAATCTTGAAAAAAAAAAAACAAAGTTGGAAGACTCACATTTCCTAATTTTAAAACTCACTAAAAAGCTCAGTAAATCAAAACAGTGTGATAGTGGCATAAAGATGCACTTACAGACCAGTGGAACAGAAATCCACCCTTACATATATGACAGATTGATTTTCAACCACTCAGTGTAGAAAGAGTCGTCTCTCCAGCAGCTGGTGCTGGGACAACTGGGTAGCCACATGCAAAAGAATGAAGTTGGGTAATATCTAAAAATTAACTCAAAATGGATCAAAGACATAACTTTGGGAGTTAAATCTATAAAACCCTTAGAAGAAAACACAGGGAAAATCTTCATGAACTTTGATTTGGCAAAGGTTTCTCTAGTATGATATCAAAAAAACAGGAAACAAAAGAAACCATAGATAAATGGGACTTCACCAATATTAGAAACTTTCATGTCTCAAAGGACACTATCAAGAGAGTGAAGAGACAATCACAGAATGGGATAACATAGTTGGAAATAATGTATGTGATAAGGGGTTAATATCCAGGATATAAAAAGAATACCTACAACTCACTAACAACAAAAAAACCCAAACAACCCAATTAAAAATGCACAAAAATACACCTCACTCTCATGAGGCTGGTGTTTATAAAAAATAAAAAGGGAAAATAAGTGTTGACAAGAATGTGGAGAAATTGGACCCCTAGTGCATGGCTGGTAGGAAAGTAAAATGCAGCAGCCACTGTGGAAAATACTCAGCAGTTCCTCAAAATGTTCAAGCTAGAATTTAACATTTGACCTAGCAATTCCACTCCATTATACACCCCAAAGAATGGAAAACAGGAACTTGAGCAGACATTTACACCCCAATGCTAAAGACATTATTCACAGTTGCCAAAAGGTAGAAACAACCCAAGTGTCCATCAACAGATGAATGGATTAAAAAAATGTGGTCTACACATACAGTGGAATATTAGTCTTAAAAAGGAATCGAGTTGTAATCCACGCTGCCACATGGATGAACCCAGAAAACACCACATTGACTGAAATAAGCCAGACACAGAAGAACAAATATTGTATGATCCCACTTACAAGAAACATCTAGAACAAGCAAATTCGTAGAGACAGAAGGTAGACCAGATGTTCCCAGGGGAGGGGGTGCAGTGAGGAGTTACAGCTGATGGGTGAGGAGTTTCTGTTTGGGGGATGGAAAAGTTCTGGACGTAGCAGTGACGGTTGCGCACATTGACGGTGTACTTAACACACTGAATTATACACTTATCAATGGTTAAAACGGTAAATGTTAAGTTTCATATATTTTACCACAATTTAAAAAATGAAAAAAAATTAATGCAGCATAATTGTGTACAATTCAATTTATTACTCCAATTGGACATTCAGAGTGAAAATCACACTATTTATCATTAGCCTTTAAAAATTTACACTGCATTATACAATGGTATTTTCCATCTTTTTAACGAATCCCTTTTATTTCAGCTCAACTATCAGAAGTAAGAAGGACACAGAGCCAAGACTAAGGACGCTCCACTCTACCATCAGAAAATGCTGGCCCGGGATTCTGTGCTTTTTCGGGAAAAGCATGCACATGCCAACCGCTCTTGGGCAGACACCGGTTGGCCGAGGGTGCTCGGAGCTCAGCCGCGTCGCATGTGCTGCAGGGGGCCCTGCGCGGCTGAGCTGGGGTCATGGGTCCCGTGTTCAGCTGTCCCAGGTCACCCGGAACGCCGACGGCCGCGTTGCATACTCCGCGTGAAACTCGATGAAGACCTGATGTGCGGATGCCACAAAAGGGGCGATGTTCGTGTCCTGAAAGTGAAGGGGAAAGTAAGGAGCCACATTTTTCACAAATGCAACATTTTCCTAGAAATGCTGGCCTAGTGAAAAAGTAGTATACAAAGAAGCTTTTTGTAAACGAGCTCACATTTGTAGAAGAGACCTTGGTACTTGCTAAGAGCTGATGAAGGTACTTTAAAAGTGAGCATTTCAGGGCGGGGAAGGCTGAAGGGAAGTGGGGTGATTGCTAATGGGTTTGCGGTATCTCTTCGGGATGATGAAAATGATCTAAAATTGCGGTGGTGATGGCTACATACCTCTGAATATACTAGAAGCCACTGGATTCTGCACTTTGAATACACTTGTACGGTACATGAATTACATCCCAGTAAAGGGGTGATTAGAAAACTTGAAACTTCTATGCAATTTCTTACTGAAAACTTATACTGGATACATATATTTGCAACTAAAATGAACACCTGGGTAGAGTTACCGCTTTTTGCTGTCAATGTCTGTAATGTCTTTTTTGAGGTTTATTTCTGTGCCCTGCCTGAGTGTACGTGTGAACATGTGTTTCTGAGTGTGCACGTTTGCGTGTCAGAGCATGTGAACGCGCATGCCCACGTGCGTATGTGTGAGTGTGTACACAGTGTGGAGGGCGGGGAGAGGGTGGGTCTCTGCTTTCCCTCATTTCCCAGTCATTCGTGTGACAACTGTTTCTCGGGAGATGCCCTCGAGGCAGTGGGGTCACTGCAGACAGAAGCCCCTGCTGGCCGGAATCTGGCCCACAGGAAGAGACTGTAAAGCTGCTCTCCCAGCCCCCACCCCCACAGGAGTCAGTGAACACAGATGGACAGACTTCTAAGACAGGGGAACCTGAAAGCAAGTGAAGAGAGCGGGGATCCCCTGGGAGCCCCACCGTTTCTGACACGGCCTGTCCCCGCAGCTCCCCACTCGCAGCCGCTCCAATCTGCTTCAGCCTCCCCCCTGTTCTGCGTGGTGGTGATGGGCAGTGAGCTGACACTGTCAGCAGACAGGACAGTCATGAACCAGGACACTCATTTTATCATAAAGAGAACGCCTGCCACTGGGGGGCCGACGTGGGCCCCCCGGGAATGTGAGGGGCTACCGTGCCCCAGCCACTCTCAGGGAACTGGCCACTGACCTGAGATGCTGGAGAGTTCAGGGGCATCTTCAATGGCAGAGAGAACAATTCACTTCAAACTGCTTCTGCGTCAAGAACTAAGCACGACCCTGGGGGAGCTGTGTGAGCCCCGGGGGGAGCTGAGCTGACACCCGGCCCCTCCCTGCAGAGTCGCCTCCCCACGGCCCCTGCTATCCTCCTGAGGCCGCCCAGCTCCCCCACCCAGGTGGTCGTAGCTGAGGCGCACGTGGGGCTGTAGGGTTGGGCCTCATGAACACAAAGAAGCAACTGAACCCCAAGCAGAGGCGCTTCAGTGCACCCCGTGTCCCCAGGCAGCACAGGGCACATGTGGCAGCGTTTCCGTTAGCGCGGCGAGAAGCTGACCATGTATCGGTCAGCGAGAAAAAAAAAAGAAAAAGGGCACCAGGCAGCCTACGACACGAATTACGCACAGTTGTGTGCAAAGGAGGAGGCTGGGAGACAGTGTGGAATTCCAGCATTTCCTTATCCTTTGCTGTGTTTTCTGATTTTCCCGAAAATAACTATCAATTTTAAAAATAAGTTACATTTAAAAAAACAGCAGCTGCGGCTTTCCCGCTGAGGTCACCTCTGTGCGGTTTGCGAGGTCTAAGCCCACGAGGGGCAGCCCTCCAGGGGGCAGGCCCTGACCCAGCAGCTCTTTAGGGATTTGCTGTCCCCTAAACGAGGGGCAGCGAGGGGGTCGAGCTGACGTCAGAACGTTAACTTGGCGCATTTAGGTTACATCAGGATTTTCCAAAGACAAGCAAGACTATCGATGTCTGTACAATCGCTGATCTCCAGGCCTTTCTTAAAAGAATCCTCCCCACTATTTGCAGCGGGACGTCTCTGAAATGGACTCCGGTGTCAGCTGTCCTGCAGTTCTCTCCTGTTCCTACAGAAGCAAACACCGGCGGCGACCCTGGCCGTGCGCCGGAAAGCCCCCGGCAGCTCTGCACCCCGGCGTCCTGGCTCAGCAGCTCTGCGGGGCCTGGGTCTGAGATGCCGCAGATGGGCCAGGCCGGGGCAGCCAGGTGTGGGGTCAGCGCTGCCCGATGGCCCCGCTCCAGCATGAAGGGCACTCGGGGCACAGGCTGAGCGTGCCGGGCCCCCGCGTCCCTGCCCGAACGTCCCCACGGCGCTGCCCCCCGGGGGACTCACCGGCCCGCAGTAGGGCCCCGCGGCGGGCGAGCGCGCGTCGGGGCCGTCGTGCAGCCGCAGGTAGTTGCGGGCGCAGTCTGCGGGGCCGTCGATGCTGACGAAGGGGAAGCTGACGGTGACGCGCCTCCCCGCGGGAGCCAGCAGCGCCCACTCACAGTGGGTGCCGTTGGGGTAGGTGCCCGGGTAGCCGGGGCTGGCCAGGGTGCCGCTGGCCCCGTAGAGCGTCCCGCCGCAGCCTGTGGGGAGAGGCAGCTGTGAGAGCCCGCGGGCACGGGAGGGCGACGCTGCCGGTCCATGCGGGAGCCCTTCCCCTGCAGCACCCCGTTCCCTGCACCTCACGGACAAGCTCCCGGGACCGGTCTATGGAAACGGTGCGCTGAGAGCACAGAGGGAGACCGCGGGATCCAGTGGCTGCCGCTGGGTGGCCTTCCGGTGCCCGAGGGACGGCGATAGGGGACGAGGAAAAGGGAAGATGGGGGCGGAGCCAAAAGGGCGGGTGTTTTCGCGGGTTTGGGTGCTGACGCCTTTTACACAGTGACCTGGCCCAGCCTTCGAGTGGCAGCCCGAGGCTGGCGGCCTCCAGGGAAGGCCCTGATGCGCTGGTCACCGCGACCTCGAGGAGGGGTCAGGCCGGGGCTGGTCCCGCCTCTGGCGGCATCTGGGGCTCTTCCCCGCGGCCTGTTATTCCCTCATCTGCAAACCCGGCACCGGGGGCCTTGCGGCCTTCTCTCCGGGCCGGGGCTCTGCACAAAGCTGTCCTCGGCCCCTGGATCCTTGAATCAGATCCCTGACTGTTCCTATTTCAGGGCGCTCCCGTCCCCCGCGGCTTCAGTGTCGTGGGAAGTGGGCGGCAGGGTTCCTCGCCTCATGAGCCGTCTGACGGGGCTGAAGCCTCCTCCGCGTGTGATGACACGGGAAGCGCCTCCTGCCCCTGCCCGGGCGGGGCCCTGTCTGGCCTGGGAGGGAGCCGGGTCTCGGCCTCTCGTCAGCTCTGCTTTAACCCCCGACCCACACCAGACGTCTGACTAAGCCAGGATCTCCTACACCTCATGCCTCATACGGGCTTCCTGTGCAAACACATTCCTTTATATGGAGAGCAGTGACTAGGGACCGAGTCGAGGAGGGTCTCTACTTCCCGCGTTAGAATCCTTCACTCTTGAGAAATGCGGAAAACAACCAAGCCCATGGGTATCTAAAAGGGCCACGGCCTCGCCTGCTGCGCGGGCACCGGCGCCACTTCCCGCGACGGGGGGACGGCTCACCCGAGGGGGACGAGGTCCAGACGGAGTCGTAGCCGCGGGCGGGGAGCTGCCCGTCGCTCCTGAACCTCAGGTGCAGGCCGCTGCTGCTCGAGGAGACGGGGTCCGGCAGCAGAGCGCCGCAGAACCTGCCGAGCACCGGGGCGCTGCTGTCGCGCCCGTCTCGCACCTGGGAAACGGAGTGGGTCGTTACTGCCCCTGAGCCGACCGCCTTCTCCTGGGTCTCACGCTGCACATTAAGATGGGGCAGTTCAGTGAGAACCTTTTCGGAAAGGCTGTGTCTCTGTGTGTACTTAAGAATGAAGGTCTTTCTGTCAACACATGCAAAAGCTGCCTGCACCTTCAAAGTAGAGAAATGTTCCATTTGTAGCTTAAAACCATTTGCACTTGGATTCAGAAACATCTGTTAAATTACTGCAATTTGAACCCTGGCACTTTTCATATCCTGCAACCTTTGGTTTGAATGATTCACTTTGAATCATATAGTTAAAGTGAATTTTAAAAGGCAGGGACGCTCTCCGATTCTAGTCGACTGTATCCCGTGTTATTCATTGTCCTAAGATTTTTTCCCATTGAAAACTGCTTGGCTGTAAAGGGGCTATGTATAAAAAAATGCACCGACGTTCGGAACAAATGGGATTCTACCAAGCGGACGCGGGTAGAAACCGGGAAGCAGCCGCCTGTGCCTGCAGCACCCCCACCCCACGCCCTCGCCTGGAGACTCCCCAGGCCCGGCCCAGGCGGCCCGACGGCAGCGCACAGGGGGGCAGCTCCGTGGGGCAGACGCTCGCTCTGCTGGAATTTCTGGACTCAGAATCCTGAAAGTTCCTCCGTCCCCTTTACAATTGCAGAGTTCAAAATTCAGGGAAATGCCTGTTCTAGGTCGTGGCGCCTCCAGGGAGCGGGGGCCCGCTGGGCTCTGTCAGTCTGGGGGGGTCCTTGGAGGTCTGAGTCACGGGCAATGGCAGTGGGGGGGGCCTTCCAGGAGCCCTGGGCTCACCCATGCAGGGCCAGGGCCTTGCAGGGACGAGCAGCCAGTCAGGGGCCCGGCGGACAAAGGTCCTGGGCTTGGAGCTTGGGCCTGGTGTGCATGGCCACAGCCTCGGCTCCGGGCCCTCTGTGCTCCAGCTCCCCGGAGGGAGATACCAGCTCTCTTCCCAGGAGCTAAGGGAGCGAGGGCTGTGGGCACAGTGGGGTGCTAGAGGACCCTGAAAGGGGAGATGAGGCTCAGGGGACCCCTGCTGATTCCAAACATGGTCCAGGGCACAGCAACCACTTGGTTGCTCAACAGCAGGACCCCAGGAGGGAACTCCTGTCCCACTGCCATTAACGGGGTACCCCTGGGGCCCTGAACCCCAGCAGTCATCCCACTGCGAACCGGGCTCGTTGCCTCCTCCCAGCCTGGGTAGTTTCCTGTCTTTGCCCCGTGGGCAGGTTTCAGACCCGTTTCCAGGAATGAGGAACGACAGCAGGAGGTGGCTCTGCCCCCGAGGCTGGCCCCAGCCTCCTCCACAGCTGCTCCAGCCCTGGCTTCCGCACACTCCCAGGGACGTCGGGCCTCCCTGCGGTGGGCGTGGGTGTGAGTTCAGGGTGCAAGCAGGGCTGTGTCCACCCCCGTGCCTTCCTGTCCTACTCCACAGGCCACAGGCTGGGGACACATGTGGCCCAAGGGCCTGGCTGTGTCCTCTAGGGGACAGCTTTCCGGGCAGTGAGAGAGGCAAACAGACTTTCTGGACCCTCAGAGAAGACTCTTGAATGTGAATCAGACAGCAGGAAAGGTCTGGATTCAGATCCAGCTCGCGGAGGAAGTGGACATCTCCACGTGAACAAGTTTATGCGCTCGCTCTTGAAGAATGAGTGCATCTTCAGGCAGCTGCAGAGGACACGCTCGCGTGCAGAGCAGCGGAGGACATGCAAAAGGCATGCACAGGAAGAAGGATGCGCAAGAAGGACATGCAGAAAGAAGGACGTGCACCTTCTTTCCACGGAAAGGCCCCCGGATGGAAAGCGGCAAGGAGCAGGGGCCCTCAGGCGGTGCTGGGGGCTCAGGGTCCGTCCAGCTGGCTCTGCCCAGCAGCTCAGCTCGGGGGCCCCTCGGTGGCGGGGAGGAGGGGCCGGAGCGCTTCCAGGAAACGCGCTCCGTCAAGGACATGGAAGGCATGGCGGGTGTGCCGTGGCCTGGGGGCCCTGAGCGCCTGTCAGCCTGATGCAACTTTGTTCCTGCTTCGCTGCACAAAGCCAGGCCCTGCCCCGCCTGCCCCCTGCACCTGGCACTGCCGCGCGAGTGCCGTCCCCGTCCCCGTCCGGGCGCTTCTGGGGCCTCTGGTTCCCGGTGGCCCTTCTGGGGCCGGGGCCTAGGAGTTGCTGCGCGAGCATTCGTGGAAGAAAGGACGGTGAACGCGCAGGAAGGCGAGAGGGCCCCACGGACGACGGGACCCACGGGGAGGCCGTCTTTGGTAACTCACCGACCGACCGACAGCAAACGCACGTTACCTCCAGGAAGTCGTGGTCGCACTCGCTGGAGGCCTCGACCCCGAATGAGTGGAAGAAGAGGGAGATGGTGTGGCCGCGCGGCGCCGAGAGGACGACGGTGCAGTCCAGGTCGTCGCGGTAGCTCCCCGGCCAGCCCGGGCTCTGCAGCCGCCCGAACGCCTGCGTGTACTCCCGGCTGCAACCTGGGGCAGAGCAGACGTGGCAGCCACCGAGCCGCGGAGGGCAGGTGTCGCCCTGGGATCACCGGAACCCGAGCGGAGGTGCACGGTGCCGCCCCCGCGGAGCCCTGGGTGAAGGGGACCGCCCAGCCCGGGCGGGTTCCAGGGGCAGCCCGGCCTCGGCCGTGGGCCTGGGTCTGAGGACGCGGCTCTGCCTGGCAGCCGCCACCACCGGCCCCTCCAGAGCCCGTGAGCTGATTGTCCCCAGAGGATGGTGTGTCGCGGTTCTCCATTTTAGGTAAAAAACCCCAAAGTACTTTTGTTTGTTTTAATCAAAGGCAGCTTTGACATGAACATGAAGTGGTGAGCTCTGTAAACAAGTGTCTCTATTATGGTAATCCCACAGCCCTCTCCCGCTTCTTGGTTTTTACAGATAATTTCCTAAAAGAGCAGTGCCCAGCCTGCGAGGACACTGAAGCCATTGAACCGTTCTCCCTCAGTGGGTGAGCTGTGTGAAGCGTGAATTCTCTCTCGACGAACACAGAGCACACACAGGGATTCCTGCTCTCGGTCAGGGGGCTTATTAATAAAACAGCTGCACT
>PVKY010010069.1:0-12876 GCA_004027775.1 Bradypus variegatus
GAGGGGAGGGGAGGCCCTCGGGGAACTGGTTAAGGCCCATCCACCTGCGGACTAAGCAGACCAAAGGAGCGTAGGGCAGCGCGTGGCGCAAGGGAGAGGGTTTTTAATCACATTTGTTTATTGTACAATATAACATATACACATAGAAGTGATAAGTTTCCAAGTACAATTTAACAGGGGACAAATTTCAAAGAATGTCATGGGTTATAGTTCCACAGTTTCAGTTATTTCCTTATTGTAAAATATAACATATAGGCCAAAAGGTGTTAACTTTCAAAGTACGATTTAAAACGTAGTTATATAGGAAATTTCCAAAACTGTTATGAGTTACAGTACCATAGTTTCTGCTATTTCGTTACTGTAAGATATATATAAAAAGATGATAACTTTCAAATTACAGTTTAACAAGTAGCTATAGAAAAATTTCAAAGGATTCTATGGGTTTTAGTTCTACCGTTTCAGTTCTTTCCTTCTAATACCCTAGCAACTAAGAAGAAGAAAATTATTTGGAGATTTGGCATTCATAATCCTTTGTTAAATTACTTCATGTCCGTTGCTACCCCTTCCTCCAGCTCAGTCACTTTCCTGATCTTCAGGGACGTCTGGGCAGTGACCACCCTAACCTGTTCATGCTGAAAAGGGGGGTTGGCATTATGGGAAAAGGGGACACGTCTGATTGATGTTCTTGAACAGGCTGTTGCCCCTGGGGTTTTGGGACTTAGCTGGCATAGGAGCTCTCTGGAGGATTTAAGTTTCTGAAGAATAAACTTAGTGAAATTAGGAACCCTTTACATTATAAGTCAAGCCCCCAATCTTGAGGTTTGCTCGGGTGAAACTTATGGTTGTAAAGGGGAAGCTGAGCCCACCTGTAATTATGCCTAGGCGTCACCTCCGAGAACCTCTTTTGTTGCTCAAATATGGACTTTCTCTCTCTAAGCTCAGTTCTGCAAATAAATTCACCACCCTCCCCCCAACGTGGGACAGGACCCCCCACGTGAGTGAGTTTCCCTGCTGATGTGGGACCTGGATTTCGGGAATGAGCCTGACCCTGGCAGGGAGTCTCAGATAGGGACCTGAGTATTCTGTAGGGTTTGGGGGACTACTGTTGACTTGGGCTTATCACACTGTGGCCATGTGGCATATCTAGCTGAAGCCTGCATAGGAGTAACCTCCAGGACAGCCTCTTGACTCTATTTGAAATCTCTTAGCCACTGAACATTATTTTCTTGCCTTTCTTTTACCCACTTCAATCAAAAAGGCATTCTCAGTCCCTCAATGCCAGGGTCAGGCTCATTCCTGAAATGATCAAGTCAAGATCGAGGGCTTGACTTACAAAGTATGGGGTTCCTAAGTTCACATAGCATGTGTTCTGTCCACAATAATCCATCCATATCTTGCATTTTCATCACTTAATTTTACAATCCTCATCACTCTCCATTTTAAACAATTCTCATGACCAGGAGAGAGTTTTAATATAAAATAGTGATTTTTCAAGTCATTCAGTTAGTAAATTTTTATTGGATTCTTCCTTCCCTCCCTCCCTCCCTCTGTTGTACTTTCTTTCTCTGTTTATATCTATGACATATTTTATGCTAAAGTTTATAATAAATTAAAAGCAGCACAAGATAGAGCCTGTCTTCAAGAACCTTACATTTTTCATTGAAAAGTGAGAATACTCCTCCCCACACACACACCCCTAAACAATAACACCTGGAACCGGACTACCAGTGTTGGGGGAGGAGGGAGTGGGTGCTGGTGGCACGAACGAGGGAGTGCCCTGCGGAGAAGGGGGGAGGGAGCTGGAGCGCTCAGAAACAGCCTGGCGGAGGGGTGGGGTCGGAGCCAGCCCTTAGAAGAAGGTGAAAAGCAGAAGCAGGAGAACCCACGAGAATCAACACGCCAGCACGAGGGCCCGCCGCGTTCTCTAGTGTTTCCTGCAGCACGCCCTCTGCTCGGGACGTTGAGGGGTGCTAAGTGAGGGAAGCCCACCGTAAACGGCGCCCCGTGCTCTGACTCTCCCTGGAGCTCCAGCTCAGCAGACTGTCCCCTCTCCAAGCTGGGGGATCTGCTGCCCAGAAGCCGCCCAGACCTTTCTGATCAGAGAACACGTTCTTCACAGAGTATCTGGAAAAATCAGGGTTCCTCAGAGTACATCGTGGGGTACACTACAAGGACCTAACCGGAGGAACAAAAGCCCGGATGGTAGTTCTCAGCCAAATTTGTCAATGTCTGGAGACATCTGTGGTTGTCACAACTGGGGGTTCAGTGAGCGCAGGCCAGGGGGCTGCTCAGCGTCCCCCCACCCCCCACGGGGTAGTGCCGTGCTGGAGGACACCTGGCCAGAGGGTCAGGCTCCCAGTTAGGTCGCTAGAGGTAATAGTGTGTGTGGTGCACGCGTGGTCTCTATTAAAGTTTCCTGCTTGGAGGGAAAATGAAGACGTTTGATGGTATATTTTAAACATAGTCATTTAGTTTTCTGCTTTTTAAATTATATATTTTTTTGTTTTATTTTAAAGGCATTTGAAAGCTTTGCTTTTAGAAAGAAATCCCATCAAAGCATTACCTGTGGAGCTGGGTGAGTGTTAAAACAGTAAAACAAGAGGTGAATAGTAAGTGCTGTCTTTTGAGGTTCCTGGACCCTGGGAAGGATATGTCAGGTATGGGGCAGGGCAGAAGGCTGCCGCACCGGAGAGCCCTTCTGTTCTGCCCCTCCAGGGTTATAGGAGAACAGCTCTTGGGAGCTGCTAATATTTTATTACATATGATACCTGTAAAAATATGACACGTCAGCATAATTTAAGGAGTAATAAAAATGAAGAGTTTTTACAACGCACCACCTGAAAAAAGGACCACTGCCCCCTCCTGTGTGGGCCCTGACCACCTCCCGACTGCTGCTCCCCCTTCCCACAAGGCCACGGTCTGTGTCCCCCATTCTCTTGCTTTTCTTTAATGTATCCCTGAACAATGTATTGTCTGAAGCTCCCTCCTTTTGAACTTTTTATGAATTGAATCATACCATATGTATTCTTGGTGATTTGCTTTTTTTGCTCAACGCTGTGTTTTTTGAAATTTATTGATGTTGAGTGTAACTGTAAATTCATTCATTTTTGTTCCTTTTCCCTGCTATAAATAAGGAGGAGGGATGGAGGGAAAAGAGAAGGGGCATTGATTTTCTCTGTTATGCTTTTGCTTTGTCCCACTGATTTCTGCTCTTATTTTTATTAAGTTTGCCTATTTCCTTTAGGTTTGATTTGCTGTTCTTTTTTCTAGTGTATTTACTTGGAAGCTTAGAGCATTGATTTTAAACCTTTATTTTCTAACGTATTTAAACTGTAATTTCCCTCTTAGCACTGCTTTAGCTGCATTCCAGAAGATTCAACCTATAGTATATTTTTATCATCATTTGCCTCAAAATGTTTTCTAATTTCCACTGACTCATGGGCTATTTAGGAGTGTACTGTTTAATTTCCAAACAACTGGAGATTTTCTAACCATCTTTCTCTCACTGAGTTCTAACAATACCACGGTGGTCAGAGAATATACATGATGTGATTTCAGTTTTTGAAATTTGTTGAGGCTTGCTTTCTGGCCAAGGATACATTGTTTTAGTAATTTCCTCTGTGCTCTTGAGAAGAATGCTTGCTGTAAAATTGTCGTTTGGTGTAATGTTCTGTGTATTCGATTAGGCCAGTTTGGTTACTCTTGTTCTGAATTGTCTACATCCTTGTTGGTTTTCTGGTCTGCTTGTTCTGTCAGTAATGGAGAGAATGTGTTAAAATCTTCCCTTATGCTTATGGGTTTGTCTGCCTCTTTAGATCTGTCAACCTTTGTTTTTTGTTTGTTTTTGTTTTGTTTTGGGGGGTTGATTTATTGAAATCATACATATAAAAGTCTTGTTTTCATTAAATCTCAGTTGATCTTATAAGTTATATTATTTTAAATCCAGTAAATTTTATATAAAATAATCATTTTCACAGGAACTTTAAAATAAATTGGACTGAATGCTTAAGGGAATTGGATTTTAATTAATGCTAAATAAACTTGAGTTGAATAGACTAGTTTCTTTTAAACACGGTAATTAAAATTCACACCTTTAATATCTTTTTTTCTAAGAAATTAGAATGCCTAAATGCAGCAAATTTATACTCCAACTAATTCTTCCTGGGTTAGAAGCAACTTTTTAGTAAGTTGTTTTTTTGTTTTTTTTTTTTTTGATTCAGTTTTATTGAGATATATTCACATATCGTATGGTCATCCGTAGTGTACAATCACCTGTTCATAGAACCATCATATTGTTTGTGCATTCATCACACAGCAAATTTTATAACAATATATAAATTATCAGGCTGAGGAAGTTCCCCTCTGTGCCTAGTTTTCTTAGTGTTTTTATCGTGAAGGGGTATTAGATTTTCTCAGTTGCCTTTTCTGCATCAATTGAGATGATCGTGTGGTTTTTTCCCTTCATTTTATTAATGTGGTGTATGACATTGTTAGATGTATTTTATGTTGAACCACCCTTGGTCATGGTGTATAAAGAATATTTTCTTTATACCAGAAAAAGAAAAAATAAGAATAAAAAATAAAGGTAAAAAAGAATACCCAAATCATCCCCCCCCACACCCTATTTTTTTAGTTTTTGTCCCCATTTTTCTACTCATCCATTAATACACTGGATAAAGGGAGTGCGATCCACAAAGTTTTCGCAATCACACTGTCGCCCCTCGTAAGCTACATTGTTATACAATTGTCTTCAAGAGTCAAGGAAACTGGGTTGCAGTTTGGTAGTTTCAGGTATTCACTTCTAGTTATTCCAGTACATTAAAACCTAAAAAGGGATATCTATATAGTGCATAAGAATGTCCACCCGAGTGACCTCTCGACTCCATTCGGAACCTCCCAGCCACTGAAATTTTATTTTGTTTAATTTCATATCCCCTTTTTGGTCAAGATGTTCTCAATCCCACTATGTCAGGTCCAGATTCATCCTCAGGAGTCATATTCTGCTCAACCTTTGTTTTATGTATTTTGATACTGTGTTATGGGTTGAAGAAAAATTTAGGATACTTTTATTTTCTCATTTGATTTACTCTTGTCATTATGTAATGCTTTTTTTCTCTCATAACACTATCTTTTGGTTAGTTTTGCACAGCAAATCCTTTTCCATCTTTTTACTTTCAAATTCTTCATACCCATATATTTAAAGTATCTTTTGTAAACAACATATAAGTTGAATGTTGCTTTCATATCCAGTGTGACAATGTTTGTCTTTTAGAAGGTATATGTTCTGGTTTGCTAAAGCTGCCAGGATGCAAAATACCAGAAATGGATTGGCTTTTATAAAGGGGATTTATTAGGTCACAGATTTACAGTTCTAAGGCCATAAAAGTGTCGAAACTAAGGTATCAACAAGAGGATACCTTGGCTGAAGAATGGTCGGTGGCATCCGGAACACCTCTGTCAGCTGGGAAGGCATGTAGCTGGCATCTGCTGGTCCTTTGCTCCCAGGTTATGTTTCAGAATGGCTTTCTCCAAATGTCTCTCACAGCTTCTCTTGGGGCATTTTGTCTTCTCTTAGATTCACCAGGGCAAACTCTGGGCTTCATCTCTTAGCTTAGCATCTCCAAATGTCTTTCTGTCTGCGTCTCCAGGCATCTGGAGCTTTTATTTTGGAATAGTTCTAGATTTTCACAAAAGTTGGAAAAAGATAGAGTTTCTGTTTACCACTTAGCTAGTTTCCCCTAAGATTAACGTCTTACATTGTCATGGTGCCCTTGACAAAACTAAGAACCAACGCTGGAAGATTACTGTGAACTAAACTCCAGGCCGTATTTGGATTTCACCCGTTTTTTCACTAATGTCCTTTCTTTTTAAACAGTTTTATTAAGATAAAATTCACATGCCATTCATTCATTTAAAGTATAATTTACTGGCCTTTAGAATATTTACATCACCACAATCAATTTAGAATATTTTCATAATCCCAGAAAGAAACTCCACATAGAAAAACAGGTGTTTTTATATCGCTCTTGTATCTTGCAACGTTGCTGAACTCATTTATTAGTTCTAATAGTTTTTTAGTGGATTCCATAGGATTTTCTATGTCTAAGATCATGTCATCTGCAAAAAGAGATAGTTTTCCGAGCTGAGACAGGCAGGAGCAGGCACATGTCATCTGCAAAAAGAGATAGTTTTCCGAGCTGAGACAGGCAGGAGCAGGCACCCCCGTCGAGACCCTGATCGCAGGGGAAGCATTCGGTCTCTCACCATTAAGTGTTACGGCAGACATTTTTAAAAATGCCCTTTATCAGGCTGAGGAAGCTCCCTTCTATGCCTAGTTTTCTAAGTGTTTTTGTCTTGAAGGGGTATTAGATTTTGTCAGTTGCCTTTTCTGCATCAATTGAGATGATCATGTGGTCTTTTCCCTTTGTTTTCTTAATGTGGTATATGACATTGTTAGATGTATTTTATGTTGAGCCACCCTTGGTCATGGTCAATAATCCCTTAAATATGCTGCTGGATTCAGCTTGCTAGCATTTTGTTGAGGATTTTTTGCATCCGTATTCATAAGGGATATTGATCTGTAATTTTCTTTTCTTGTAATTTTTTTAATTTTTTATTAATGCAGTTTTATTGAGATATATTCACACACCAAACAATCCATCCAAAGTATCTTGTGATGCTTTATTTTGCTTTGGTATCAGAGTAATGCTGACCTCACAGATGAGTTAGAAAGTGCTCCAACCTTTTCAGTTTTTGGGGGAGAATTTGAGAAGGATTGGTGTTAATTCTTCTTAAAATGTTTGAATAACCAATGAAGCCATCTGGTCATAGATGTTTTTTTATTGGGAAGTTTTTGATTACTAATTCAATCTCTTTACTTGTAGGTCTGTTGAGATTTTCAGTTTCTTCTTCAGTCCATTCAGGTAACTTGTGTGTTTCTAGGAATTTTCCCATTTTATCTAGGTTATTTAATTTGCTGGCGTACAATTGCTCAAACTATTCTCTTATAATCCTTTTTATTTATGGGGGACAGTAGTAACATCCCCACTTTCATTTCTGCCTTTAGTTATTTGTCACTTTTCTGTTTTTGGCTTGTCCATCTAGCTAAAGGGTTGTCAAATGTATCTGTCTTTGTTTTTGTTTTCATTGACTCTATTGTTTTTCTAGTCTCGTATTTCATTTATCTCTGCTGTAACCTTTATTTCCTTCTTTCTGCTAGCTTTGGGTTTAGTTTTCTCTTCTTTCTGTAGTTCCTCAAGATGTAAATTTAGGTTTTTGATTTGAGATCTGTAGGCATTTACAGCTATAAATTTCTTTCTGAACGCTGCCTTTGCTGCATCCCATAAGTTTTATTATGTTGTGCTTTTGTTTAATTTATCTCTAAATATTTTCTAATTTCCTTGTGATTTCTTCTTTGACACATTGATTGTTTAAGAATGT
Source organism: Bradypus variegatus (assembly GCA_004027775.1). Taxonomy (NCBI): domain Eukaryota; kingdom Metazoa; phylum Chordata; class Mammalia; order Pilosa; family Bradypodidae; genus Bradypus; species Bradypus variegatus. Next base: position 7,441 of record PVKY010010069.1, read on the forward strand.
GTGGTATAATGTACCCATAATTGGGAACTTGCAGTTTGCCTTCTTGATCTTCTGTCTAGATGTTCTATCCATTATTGAAAGTGTTATATTGAAGTTTCTACCTGTTATCATAGAATTCTTTTTCTCCCTTCAATTCTGTCCATGTTTGCTTCATATTTTTTGGTCCCTGTTGTTAGGTGCACATATGTTTGTAATTAGTATATCTTCTTGATAACCTGACCCTTTTTATCAAGATAGAATGACCTTATTTGTCTCTTGTAAAAGTTTTTGACTTAAAGTCTATTTTGTCTGATAATTAGTATGGTACCCCAGCTCTCTTTTGGTTGCTATTTGCATGGAATATTTTTTCCATTCTTTCCCTTTCAACCTATTTGTGCCTTTGGACCTAAAATGAGTCTCCTGTAGACAGCCTATAGTTGGATCATGCTTTTTTAAATCCATCTGCCAATCTCTGCCTTTTGATTGGAAAGTTTAACCAATTTATGTTTAAAGTAATTACTAATAAGGCAGGAAAACTTCTGCCATTTTCTATTTGTTCTTTTTATGTCTTAAGCCCTTTTTGTTCCTCATTTCCTCCATTATTGCCTTCTTTTTGTTTAGTTGATATTTTGTAGTGAACCTCTTCATTTCCTTTTTATTTTACATACTTTTCGTTTTTATAAATTTTATATTTTTGAGATATTATATTTGGATATGTATAGATTTTATTTTAAAAGATATTTTGTGATTACCATGAAAATAACAGTTAACGTCACAAATTTACAGCAATCTAGTTTGAACTGAACTTCAGATTTTGAGTGTTGATATTTTGAATTACTAATTCACATTTTACATTGTCATAGGTCGAGTCAGATGGTCTATTTCTACTGTGTCAGTTTGGGAATGTTTTCATTTCACCTCTACAGTTGAAGGATAGTTTTGTTGGATATAGATTACTCTGTTGACAGGATTTTGGGGGTTTTTTCTTTCAGCACTTTGAATGTGCCATTCTGTTGTCTGCTGACCACCGTTGTTTCTAGTGAAAAGTCAACTGTAAATCACATTGATGTACATGATGAGTTTTTCTCTTGTCACTTTCAAGATTTTTTTCTTTGTCTTTGTCTTTCAGTAATTTGATGAATCTCTTTGGTTTATCCTATTTATTTAGGAAGTGCTCCATTGAGCTTCTGAGGTGTGGTAATTAATGTTTATCATTAAATTGGGAGGTTTGCAGCCATGATTTCTTGATATACTTTCTGCTGCTTTCTTTCTCTCCATTGCACGGTTGCATACTCAGTGTTGGCCTAAGGTCTCTGAGGTGCTGTTCTCCACCCACCCCCCATCTTCTTTTTCTCTCTGATCTTCAGGTTGGGTAATTTTTATTGCTCTGTGTTTTAGTTCACTTATTGTTTTTTTTTTCCCCAGCCATATCATATCTGCTGTCAAGCTCCTCTAGTGAATTTTTCGTTTTAGTAATTGTAGTTTTAACTCCAAAATTACTATTTGGTTCTTTTTTTTATAGTTTGTATTTTTTCATTGATATTTTGTATTTGTTGAGCCACTGATGTCTTTGTCTGCTAATCCTGCTCAGAGATAGTATCTATTGACTGCTTTTTCCCCTGAGTATAGGCCACGTTGTTCTTTTATTTTGTATCTTGTGATATTTTGGTGAAATTTTGACGTCTTAGATAATATATTTTGGCAACTTTGTATTCTGATTTCCCTTGAGGGTTGTTGTTACTGATTTTGGTAGCTCACTTGATTTAATTTTTTGAAACTGGTCTTAATCTGCAGAATCTCTCTCTCATAGAGTTTTTTAAAGAAAATCTCAGATGCCTGTCATATCATTTTTCCTAAAATACTTAGAAGGATCATTTTTTGTTTTTAATGTAAGAACAGCTACATCATCTCTTCATTGTTTTTTTCCATTGAAAAGTGTGTAAAATGCTGATGTTTTCCTCCCTTGCAGGGAGCCTGAGCACACTGAAAGCCCTGAACTTGAGACACTGCCCTCTGGAATTTCCTCCTCAGCTTGTCGTGGACAAAGGGCTGGCGTCCATCCTTACCTTTCTGCGTGTCTGCGCCGTGGAGCACTCCCTCCCCAAGGACTCGGCTTCTCAAGGTTTGTTGGACAGGCTGTGTTAAGACCAAACCTTCCAGAAAACCTGTCTTCGCTGTCTCATGGGATGATGAGTGTGGGAGCCCCACGTGTGCCCTGCTGAGCCCCCCAAGCTCTCTGCTCACACACACATCTTCCGCTGCCTCAGTTGTCTGTGTTGCCCTTTCTTGACTCTGTGCTCAGTCCCTGTTATAGATCCCCTCTAGGCTAGATTGTCCGTAAAAGTTCATTGGGACACATAAGTGAAGCCATCATTGCCACCACGACAGCTTCAGAACCTGCTTCAGAATTACCTGGTGCCCCATCAGACACTACGTAAAGATAAGCCTCTTCTCCCCAGCTAGACATAAGCAATCAGCATAAAGATGGGCTTTGTAAACATGTTTTCTCTAGTCACTTTTTTGGTGTGTACTCCCTAAACCATGCTGTTTTCTCAACCTACTGAGCAGCCAAATATTTTCAAATGCTCATGATATTTTCTGATCTCATATGGTCATTGTAGTTATACTCAGAAGAAGTAAAGTAAAATAAGGATAAAAGAGAATCATAATGCTGACAAAAAAGTGAATATTCTGAAATACTGGCTTCAGAATATCTAAACTATTACAATTTAAGACACAGCTTCTATACTTAAGAAAATTAAGACATTAGAAACAATTAGCAAGAATGGTTATATGTGTGATATAATGAGAATGTAAATCATTAGGTCTGTCTCAATAAGATACGACCTTGCACTTTTGACCCAGATGACCCACATTTAGAAATATTTTTAAATTATCAACAGTTAAGAGTTGACTCCTGTTTTAGTTTGCTAAAGCCAATGAAATGCAATATACCAGAAGTGGATTGGCTTTTACAATGAGGATTTATTAACTTACAAGCTTATAATTCTGAGGCCATGAAAATGTCCAAATCAAGGCATCAACAGGTGATGCTTTCTCCCCGAAGATGGGCTACCTGTGATCTGGGACTCCTCTGTCACACGGCCAGGCACATGGCAATGTCTGCTGGTCGCTCCCTTCTCTCCCGGGTTTCATCGCTTCCATCTCTGGCTGCAGTGGCTTCCTCTCTCTTTCTGTGTGTCTTCTCTCAGCTTCTCTCTGTTTTTTATCTGCTTATAAAGGACTACAGTAAGAGGATTAAGACCCACTCTGAATGAGGTGGGCCACATCTCAACTTGAGTTAAGATCCTCCTCCAATGGATCCACACCCACGGGAAGAGCTTTAAGAACATGGCCTTTTCTGGGGTACATAACAGCTTCAAAGCACTGCACTCCATCTTCTGGACCCCATAAAGACATGTTCTTTCCATATGCAAAATACATTAATTCCATCACAATATCACAAAAGCCTTAAATCATTTCAGTAACAATATTAAGTACAAAGTCTCATCAAATTCAGTTACAGGTGTGGTCTTTCCTGGGGCAAAAGTCCCCTCTGGCTGTGGACCTGTGACATTTAGAACAAGTTACCTGCTTCCAGTGTACAAATGAGGGACAGTCATAGACTGAACGTTCCCATTTCCATAGAGAGGAATTGGAAACAAAATGGGTCACCGGACCCAAACAGTTGCGAAACCCTGCAAGGCAAACTCCATTAGATTTAAAGGTCTGAGCCTCATCTGTAGAATGATGTTGTCTTCAGGGCTTGATTGAGTGGCAGTCCTTCCCTTTCCAAGGGCTTTTGTGGTAGCCCTGCTCTCCTCAAACACTGGGGTGAAGACTCCAACATCTCCACGTACTGGGGTAATGGCCGTGCTCTCAGCCCCACCCTCCTTAAGCATCGGGGTGGCGGCAGACTGTGCCATCTCTGGGCACAACTCAACCCCTTCAGAACAGTGGGGTGGTGGCCAGGCTCTCCTCAATCCCCAGGGAATGTGCTCCACCTCTCTGAGGTTCTGTGGTGGCAGCACTCTTCCTAAACAATGGGGGTGCTGAGCTCCCCCCAATTCTCCAGGCATCTGAAAGCCCTGGGGTGGTAACGCTCTTCCTGAACAATGGGGCAGATGGCCCCCCTCTCTGAGCTCGGGGCAAACTCACTCCACACACATAGGTGGTCCCCTCTCCTGACCTGAGGATTCCAGACCTTAGCTTCCATGCTTCTGACTTTGAAGTCATTTTTCCTTCAATCTGCCCCTTTTCTGTCCCTTTTAGTCCAGGCTGGCAGTGGTTCCATTCATACAGATCTCATAACAGACTTGTTGGTTTTGCATGCAGTACAAAGGGGTCCCAACCATCAGACAATAGAACTTTCCACATATCCTTCCTGGATAACTGTTTTTCCAAATCTGACTTGCACTGGAGTGACTGGCTGGTTCCATGTTCAGTTAAATCCTCACGTGGGGCACTATCCCCTGGGAACTTGCTTTCTGGAGGCCCAGAATTTCCCAAACCCTCAATTTCTGGTTTCTTGGTGCCCAGGAGCTCAGTTCTCAGCTTATCCCTTTCCTCTTGCATTTTACTATAAGCTACAAGAAGGACCCAAGCTTCACTTTCCACATTTAGTTCAGAAATCTCCTCAGCTAAATATCCAAGCTCATCACTTTCAAATTCTGTCTTTCACCCAACAATAGGACTCAATTTTGCCAAATTCTCTGCCACTTTAAACAAGGATCACCTTTCTTCCAGTTTGCAATGACACATTCATCATTTCTGTCTAAGACCTCCTTGGAAATACCTTTAGTATCCATATTTCTACCAACTGTCTCTTCAAAGCAGTCTAGGCCTTTGCTATCAAGATCGCCACAGTTTTTCCAGAATCTTCCCCTTGTCCATTTATATTTGGGCATTTGCAAGCTTTTTTGGTATTTGCAAGCTCAGCACCCCACTCTTCTGTTACCAAAATCTGTATTAGTGTGCTAGTTTGAATGTATGCTGTCCCTGAAAACGCCATTATCTTTGATGGAATCTTGTGTGGGCAGATATATTAGGGTTGATTAGATTGTAATTCTTTGGTTGAGTGTTTCCATGGAGATGCATCCCACCCAACTGTAGGTGATAACTCTGATTAGATAATTTCCATGGAGGTGTGGCCCTCCCCATCCGGTGCTGGGCCTTGATTAGTTTGCTAGAGCACTATATAAGCTCAGACAGAAGGAGTGAGCTTGCTACAGCCAAGAGGGACACTGAGGAATGCACGGGAGCTGAGAGAGATCTAAAGCTTACAGAGACATTTTGGAGATGGCCTTTGAAAGCAGACTCTTGCTCCAGAGAAGCTAAGAGAAGACAGACACCCTAAGAGCAACTAAGAGTGACGTTTTTGAGGAGCTGCCGCTTGTTAGGTCCAGAGCCATTCAAGAATCCACACAACGCAGCGAGTCATGGTTTAGAGAGTTTAAG
>PVKY010010070.1:0-12867 GCA_004027775.1 Bradypus variegatus
TTTTCATTTGTTCCTGTGGGTTCAAGTTACCATCTTGCGTCATTTCTTACTCAGATACAACTTTGCTGCCACCTACACCCTTTATGTGCTTATTGCCAAATATATGTCATGTCTAAGTGTTATAGGCCAAACAACACAAATATATACTTATTGTTTGTATATTGCTTTTTAAAATCAGTTAAGAGAAGAGAGAAGAAGAAATATGCATTTATACTACCTTTTATAATTACTTAATTACCTTTAGCAGTTGTTGCAGTTTGCTAATGCTGCCATTATGCAAAATACAGAAATGAATTGGCTTTTATAAAAGGGGTTTGGTTACAAATTTACAGTTCTAAAGCCATAAAAGTGTCCAAACTAAGGCATCAACAAGAGGACAGCTTCCCTGAAGAAAGGCCGATGGCATCCGGAACACCTGCCAGCTGGGGAGGCGCATGGCTGGTGGCTGCTTCTCCTTCTGCTCCTGGTTCTGGTTTCAGAATGGCTTTCTCCAAAATTTCTCTGGGCTTCTCTCTCTCTTGGCTTCTCTTCTGTCAGCTCCTGTACATCCTTGCTTGTTCCCCCAGGACGTTCCTCTTTAAGCATCTAGGGGTGCTCTTTTAGCTTCTCTGGGGCAAACTCAGGGATTTATCTCTTAGTTTAGCATCTCCAGACTTCCTTCTGTCCACATCTCCAAGCGTCAGCAGCATCTGGGTCTGTGTTGGCTCTTAGCATCTCTCTTAAATACTCAAGGGAACTAATCAAGTCTCACGCTCAATGGGCGGGGCCACAACTCCATGGAGATAATCTAATCAAAAGTATCACCCACAGTTGGGTCAGTCACTTCTCCATGGAAACACTCAATCAAAAGTTTCCACCCTAATCAAAAGACTAATAAATCTGCCCCCACAATATTGCATTAAAGAACATGGCTTTCTGAGGGACGTAATATATCCAAACCGGGATACCAATCTCATTTGTGTGTGTGTAGATTCAAATTTCCATCTGGGTTTACTTGTTTTCAGCCTGAAGAACTTCCTTTAGTATTTCTTCTAAGGTGGGTCTGCTAGCAACAAACTGTCTGTTTTGTGTTTGTGTGTGTGTATTTGGGAATATCTTTATTTCACTTTCACTTTTCAAAAATAATTCTGTTGGATATGGGACTCTTGGTTGACAGCACTTTTCTCTGTGCACTTCACCTGTGCCATCTCGTGCTCTGCGGTGTTCATCACTTCAGATGAGAGTTAGGTGTTGATCTTGTTGGGTTCCCTTGTTCTTGAAAAGCGGTTTTTCTCTTGCTGCTTTCAAGGTTTTCTCTTTGACTTTGAGCATTTTTGCTATGGTGTGTCTTGGTGTGGATCTCTCCACATATATCTTACTGGGAGTTCATTGAGCTTCTTGGATTACACATTCAATTTAATGTTTTTCAGCAAATTTTGGAAAGTTTCAACCATTATTTCTTCAAATATTTTTTCTGCTCCTTTTTATTTCTCCTCTCCTTCTGTCACTCCCATTATGCATATGTTCATGTGATTAAACTGTCTCAAATTTCTCTGAGACTTGTTCATTCTCTTCCTTCTATATTCTGTCAATTTTTCAGCTTGTATATTCTCTATCAGTCTGTCTTTGAATTCACTGATTCTCTGTTCTGCCATGTTCTAGTTTGCTAATACTGCCGGAATGCAGAACACCAGAAATGGATCAGCTTTTATAAATGAGGGCTATTTGGTTACACAGTTACAGTCTTAAGACCATAAAGTGTCCAAGATAAGGCATTAACAATCGGGTACCTTCACTGGAGGATGGCCAATGGTGTCCAGAAAACCTCAGTTAGCTGGGAAGGCACGTGGCTGGCATCTGCTCCAAGTTCTGGTTTCAAAATAGCTTTCTCCCAGAACGTTCCTCTCTAGGCCACAGCTCCTCTTCAAAATATCACTCTCAGTTGCTCTTGGGGCATTTGTCCTCTCTTAGATTCTGTGGAGCAAGAGTCTACTTTCAACGGCCGTCTTCAAACTGTCTCTCATCTGTAGCTTCTGTGTGTTCTTCAAAGTGTCCCTCTTGGCTTCAAAATGCCACTCTTAACTGCACTGAGTTCCTTCTGTTTGTCAGCTCATTTATATGGCTCCAGTGATTTAATTTAGACCCGCCCTGAATGGGTGGGGTCACACCTCCATGGGAATTATCCAGTCAGTGTCATCACCCACAGTTGGTTGGGGCACATCTCCATGGAAACACTCACAGAATTACGATATAATTAACACTGATAGGTCTGCCCACACAGGATTACATCAAAGATAATGTCATTTAGGGGGACGTAATACATTCAGACTGGCACAAACCAGTTCAAATCTCCTAGGAAGCCCCTCAGGTGAATGCTTGGTTTGGTTATTATACTTTCAACTCAGATTTTCTATTTGGCTCTTTCGTAGAATCTATCTCTTCATCATTTTTCTCTAATTTATGTAACATTCTAATCATGCCTTCCTTTACTTCACTAATCTTGCTTTCCTTGAGCTCTGTGGACATAATTATAGTGGCTACTCTGAAGTCTTTTTCACCCTCACAGGAAGGTTCCATTACCTGCTTTTTCCCCTGGTGTATGGGTCTTGCTTCCTTGTTTCTTTGCATTGCTCATAATTTTTTGATGAAACTGGACATTTCACATAATATATTGCAGCAGCTCTCAATACTGATTGTGCTCCCACTCTACAGGGCTCATTTGTGTCCTTGTTGTCTTGTTCATTTTTCTGTGACTTGGTGAGGCTACTCTAGTGAAGCCTATGTTCCCTGAAGCCATTGGTGTCACTCTTCAGGGGGTGCAGACGTGGGCGTGTTCCCATCACCTTGTGTCTTTTGACTGCATCTTTTCCTGATCTTCACAGCTGTCTGCTTCTTTGGGTGTCACAACCACCCCATTAGGCTCTGCTAACCAGCAGCTCGTTGCTCTATTGTTTTCAACTCTGCTGTGGGGCTGAAACTTCTCAGCAGTCTGACTCAGTGACATTGGGCAGGGATGGCTTGGGAGGCCCGTCTTTGGGGTTCGTTCTGACCTCTTGAGGACTCTTCCTAGTTTTCCCTTTCCCTGGTCCTCAGTGGTGAATTAACTGGCCTATGATTTACCTAGTAGGTCTTAGTTCAGAGGAACCCTTGTTTCAGAAAGCACCCCTAGCTTCACCTTCCCACGGTGTGTCCAGTGAAGGCAGCTCCCTTGGGAAGAGCTATTGGGCTCTCTTTTATTATGGGTGGCCTTTCCCACTGGGAAGTCTCTGAACCACCAACCACACTGGGCACTAGGCAGGGATGTAGCCTCTGCGTTTCTTGGCTCACCTTTCCCAGTGTGGAACTTCTTCCCTATGAGCAAGCTGGGGGGGGGGGGCAATGGGGCCCCAGTGTTCTAAGGTAGGGGAAGGATGGGAGACCCTGCCCTCTTGGCCACACTCCAGACCTGTTCAATTTGGAATTAGATGGCACGAGAAATACTGGTCCCCTGCCCCTCCTGATGATAAACAGTGACCCTTGGTTGGGAGCTGAGGAGACAGGAGCCCCATCTTCTTGGCTACACCCTCCTGGGGTGGGGCTTCTGCCTGGCTGAAGTGGGAGAGGGAGGAGCCCTGGCTCAATCTATAGGCTCTTAGTGTTTTTACTGAGTTTTAGTAGATTCTCTTGAATAAATATTTCTTCATTGTATGTACTTAGGACCATTTACAAAGGCTTCAAGTGGTTTTTTTTTATAGTTTTCACCAGCTTTGCTTGTTTCACCGGATGGAAGTTCTTCATGCTTCAGTCACAGAAGTGGAATTCCTGCCACTATCACTTCTTAAATTCCTATCTGTGGGCAGACTACCTGAGGATTCCAACTCCTGGCACAAATCCTACATGTGATTTTTCAGTCCCAATCACAGGCAGTCATGAGGGCTTTACCTACCGGGCCTTCCAGGGGAGCTGCCGTCCCACCAGACCTGGTGCCCAGCCTGTGCTCTGTGGCCTCGGGGGAGCTGCAGTCAGGGGCCCCAGGCTGGTCACCCCCTTACCTGTGCCTGCACTTCCTCAACACCTCTGCAGAGATCTCCTTGTTGTACTTTTCCACCCCTGGCTCCTGCACCCCCACACTCCCAGGTCCATAAAACAGCAAAGCATTCAAGTTTCCCTCGGTCGTTAGACGGCACCCCATCTGCACTCATCCATGACTCCCACCCGGTGCCCCCATGCCATGGGGGGTCTGGAGTGGTTAGGGGGAGCCAGCACTTTCCTCCGGGTTAACCTCTTGCTCACGTCATCACAAGGTGATTAAAGCCCCCACTGTTACTTCCATCCTGGCTTTGATTGTCTTAATCGCTGCCCGCAAGCTGGAGCTCAGTGTCCCTCTCTCGTCTCAGCTTAGGTCCTGACAGCCCACCTGCAAATTAGCTGCCTCCTGGACACCCCACTCATTGCTCCTTTAAAATCCGCCCATCCAGGAATGAACTCATTATGTCTCTCCCAACATAACTCTGCCCAAGTTCCTTGTCTGAGAAGGCTCCACCTTCCACCAAGAGGCCCAAGACAGGAACGTGGCACAATCCCAAGCCCCCTTCATCCTCACACCCCCGGCCCCATCTCAGGCTGTTCCACAGCCTCTCCCACCTGCCCTTCCCCAGGATTCCGACTACCCCGGGTCAAGCCCTCACCACCTTTCCCCAGGTGGGTGGGTCATTTCCGCCCATTCATCCGTCCACATTTATTAAGGTCCAGCTCACACCCCAGCTTCTCCAAGAAAGCAGGGTGCCTGGTACCTCCTGCTGCCCTGAGACGACCTCTTGAGACTTCCAAGCATGGACTGATCACATCAGACCACAGCTCCTGGACCACACGTCCGCTCGCCTTACAGAGCTGTCTGCACACACTCAGAGCCCGGCAGAGCCTCTGTCATCTAGTGACTGCCATGTAAAGTCTTTCAAACTAAAACATTCTAGAACAAATTTCTTCTTGGAAGGTCAGGTGGAGAGTCCCCATTCTGACAAGATGGCAGATGAGATAACCCGAAAATGCAACCACCAAGCCCCAACTTCAAGCTCGCAAGAGTCTGCATGAAACATAACCAAAATATGAAGTACCAGGCACTTGGAATCAGAGGAAATGTAACTGCAGGGCATGAAAGGCGGGCACTCAGAGGGGCCGCTGGCCAGGGCGGTGGAGGCAGAGGGCCAGACGAGGGCCGGAGGCGCAGACTTGGTCTGAAGGCTGGACGCCCAGGGAGGGGCAGAGCAGGAGGCTGTGACCCTGGCCAGGCTCCAGGGGAGAAAGGTAACCCCGAAAACAAAACCCAGGGACGCACCTCAGGGAGATATGAAATCCAAAATTTCACCAAGGTATGAACCTAAAAGTTGGCCTGAATAAACTAAAAACTTTAGTCAGAACTTCTGAGATGCTAGAGGTGATGGTATAGCCATGTATTAGTGAAAGAATCAGTGAGCTAGTGGGCCAAGACGGGAAGCGAGGAAAGAACCGGTCTACCCAAGGCAGTGGAAGGAAGGGAAGAGGAATACAAAAACAAAGAGTCAATAGAGAGCAACAGAATCAATAAAACAAAACACGGTGTTTTATTAAAACTAGGAAAATAAAATTCTGGCAATGCAGATGTAGTAAAAAGAAAAAATGCACAGTAATATTAGGAATGAAAAGCAGAACATAATAGCACATTCAGTATATATATGTATTTTTTTCACTTGGTATCTGCTGTTTGTTTCAGTATATACTTTTTAAATCATCAGAGAAAATACTATGACAACTTTATGCAAATAAATTTGAGCTCAGACCAGAATAGACATTAAAAGGACAGAAATTAGCTCACCAAAATTCAATAAAAATGATCTATAATCATAATGAAATGATTAAAATTATTCATTAAACATTAACATTTTACACTAAATATTCATTAGTATTAATGAAGCATTTAAAATCTACCCACTAAAAATGTCAGGATGGTTTAACAGGTAGGATTTGTCAAACCTCCAAGCAATTGATGTTGCCCCTCTTAAACAAACTATTCCAGGAAATAAAATGACAAAATGTCAGCATCATCTTGATACAAAACATACACAGGAAACGTAAGCCGATTGCAATGATGAACATAGGTACAAAGCCCTTGTACAACATTAGCAAACCAGCTCAGCAGCATAGTTTAGAAAACAAACTCATAGCAAAGCAGGTTTATAAAAAATCCACATTTCCTACTCAGGGCATTAATTCGATCTCGACCCGTATTGGAGACCGGGGCCATAGCGTGGCGGAGAAGATGCGAAAGAGTGTGAAGACTGCTCCTGGGGCAGTTGTGTGTGTAGCAAGTGAAATCAGGGGAGATGTAACTACAGGGCCAAGGACAATGATCCACCCTAAAGCACGAATTATCGCAGAAGCCGGGCCAATAGTGGTTGGTGAAGGGAACCTAACAGAAGAACAGGCCCTTATTATAAAAGCTCACCCTGAAAATATCACCCCTGATGCTGGAGATTCAGAACTCCAACCTACCGTCTTTGGCACCAATAATGTGTTTGAAGTTGGCTGTTATTTCCAAGCCATGAAAATGGGAGATAACAATGCTATTGAATCAAAAGCACATGTAGGCAGAAATGTAATATTTACGAGTGGCTGCATCACTGGGGCCTGGTGCAACCAGAACACTTTTGAAGTTATCCCTGAGAACCCGGTGAGCTATGGCGCAGACTCGACGGCTGCGTTTCCTGATGAAAACCCTGCCAAACTACCATCACCTAAGGCAACGAAAGGGAGCCCAACTGCAGCTAAGAACTAAGAACAATGTAGAGACCGAGATAACGTTTCCCTCTTGACCACAGTCTTCTGAAAGGGCCACATGTTTAAAATGCAGTCTTCCCAACTCACAGAATAATACGTGTTGACTTTATTTTGTAAAATTGAGTTAAAGAGTAATGGATTTTCATTGTCACTGTCCTCTATAATTTATGTAAAATCTATTATTTTCCTATTTGTTGCTCATTTTCTGATAATTTACAATTTTTTTCTTTCATTATATAAAATATTGGCTACAAATTTTGATGCAAAAAAACTGCCCAATAGAAAAAAGGGAATATTGTTATGTATTTATAGTCTAACATATACTAAACTAAATAAAAGTGCTGATGACAGGGGAAAAAATCCACATTTGAAAGCCAGTTCATGATCTTTAAAACTCCAAAGCAGGAGTGAAAGGGACCCTGCTCCGCGTGGCCGGCGGATCCCACGAAGCCGTCCGAGGAGCGCGGGATGGGCCCTGGCGATGGGCAGGGGCGCTCCGAAGGCAGGAACGAGGCGCCACGCGGGGACCCCAGCGAGGGCAGCGAGGCCTGGGGGGACACACACGCTCCGAGGCCTGGAAGAACGAGCCCCGGGGTCGCTGTCCCCAGGAACGGGCCGAGGGAGGCCGCGCCGAGCCCCGGCGCACACCCTCGAGCCCAGCGCCCTTCCCGGCCTGGGGGCTGTGGCGGGTTCCGCTCCGGGCTCCCGGGGTCCGCGCTCCCGTGGGACGGAACCACCGCCGCAGGACCTTGTGCTCACGGGGCCTCCTCCGTCGAGGGCGGCCGGGGTGGCGGGGCCCTTCAGGCACGGTCAGCGGGACGGCGACGGGGGCAGTGGAAGAGCTGGCAACCGGAGATTGGTCACCAGAGGACGGGGGACGCCGAGGACTGGGGGAGCCACCCCAGGGCACTGCAGACACCGGGAGAAAGCGGGTCTGGCGGACGCCTGGCGTTGGACCTGCAGCCTCCGGGACCACAGGACAGCCGATTCCTGCGGTGACGCCAACAGCCCGTGGAATTTGTTGGGCCATGTGGCAAATCAAGACAAGGTCAATACACAGAAAGAAACAGATTTCCTTCAGAGGAGCAACAGCCAGGAAAATGCAACTTAAAATCTACCATTTACAGCAGTAACAGAAAATACGACTTGTGGTCGATTGAGTTATGTCCCACACAAGGACAAGGTCAACTCCTGGCCCCGGGTCTGGGGGTGTGAGCTCATCGGTAAGTGCCTTAGAAGATGACAAAGTCAAAGCGAACCAGGGGCCTGGAACCCACACGAGCAGGGGCCTCACCCCGAGGACATCGGGCAAAGGGGCCGCGGAAGACAAGGTGGAGCAGATCGCCCCGAGACGGAGGCTGAGAGGGTCGTGGGACCCACAAACCAGGGCCAGGATGCAGGGGCCTCGGGGAACGCAGGCCTCGCCACCACCTGACCCTGGGATCCTAAAGCCCTGTGCTCTAAGCCGCCAGGCTGTGGTGCTCCATTACAGCAGCCCCGGAAACAGACACAAACCTAGAAATAGCTTTAGCAGTAACTGTATAAGCCATCGCTGGAGAAAATGCTAAAACCTAATTGAATGACATGAAAGAAAACAGATAATTGGAGCCATAAAATCACAAATGGGAATTTTCAATACCATACCGATGCAAACAAACCCAAATGAATCTGGAAAGTAATTAAGTTCCAAACAATATCAGAACAGGTTCTATTCTTCACATTTTAGGATGAGGAAGACAAGAAAGATGAAAAGAAGGAGAAGAGAGGAGGAGGAGGAGGGAGGGGGTGGAGGAGGAAGGAGGGGTTCTGGCCCAGATATCAAGCTGCAGAAACAGGTGCCGGCACTGAAACGGACCAGCCAACCAAGGGTGAGGAGGATCCTAGAGGAGGCTGTGCTGGTTTGGATGTTTTGTGTCTCCCAAGACACCGTGTTCTTTGATGCAATGTATGTATTACTGTTGATTCGGTTGGAATCTTTGAATTAGCTTGTTTCCATGGAGATGTGACCCACCCAATTGTGGGTAATACCTTTGATTAAATTATTTCCATGGAGGTGTGGCCCCGTCATTCAGCCTGGGTCCTGATTTAATTACTAGGGTCCTGTATAAGAGCTCAGACTGAACCAGCTCAGGGCTGCCGCAGACAAGAGAGACATACTGGAGACGGCCACTGAACGCAGACTTTTGCTGATGCTTGAAGATGCAAGCCCAGAGTTTCCACCGGAGAAGCTAAGAAAGGACAAAATGCACCAAGAGCAACATTTTGAAGAATGCACAGCAGCTGAGAGAGGAGCTGGAACACAACCCGGGATCAGCAGACCCCAGCCACGCGCCTTCCCAGCTGACGGAGGTTTCCCGGACACCACTGGCCATCCTCCAGTGAAGGTACCCGATTGCTGATGTGTTACCTTGGACACTTTATGGCCTTAAGACTGTAACTGTGTAACCAAATAAACCCCCTTTATAAAAGCCAATCCATCTCTGGTGTTTTGCATTCTGGCAGCATTAGCAAACGGGAACGGAGGTCATGCTGGTGTATGTGATTGTGGACCACAGAAGAAGTCGTGTAGCAGATCAGTGCATGCACACAATGTTGCTGGGAGAACTGGCCACCTTAATGGAAACAGAAAACTAGATCCCTACCACACACCATACATAAAAATAAATCCCAACTGTGTTGCAGTAGCAAATGGGAAAACACAATTTTGAGACCTGTCTTTGAAGACAGAGCCTGTCTCCAGGACACCAGGGTGGGGGCTTTCTCTGTGGAGAGAGCAGAGCAAGCAGCACAGAGGGGAGAATCGACACACCCTGTGACCCCGGCTTTAGGAGCCTCTGCCTCGACCACACACATCTGAACCAAGCAAGGTGCAAGGCACAGACAGGAGAGGTTTGGCCCACGCAGCCAGCTCAGGATCATCTCTCAGAATATAAGCCGAGCCCTACATGCCAGTAAGAAAAAAACAGAAAGTTGAACATCCAAGAGAAAAATGGGCAAAAAACGTGAAAGGGCACTTCACAAATGGCGAATAAGCATGAGAAGGTGTGGCACCCCGCTAAGTGTCACAGGGACGCAAAGTGAACCCATGGGAGTTGGCAGAGGCCTCCTAGAAGACGCGGTGGGGGGTTATGAGGGGCAGGGTGTGGAAGGCCTGGGATTCCGGCCCAGGTGGGTTCTTGGGAGGTTTGGGGGGCGGCCACTCCCAGCTCCTCCAGACCCCCCTCTCTGGGGACCCCTTTGGGTGTTTGTACACGTGAGCCAGGATGGCGGGCACAGGGGCCTCTCCAGGCCATAAAAGGAAAACCATGGCGGCGCCTCCCTGTTCTGGGAGCTCACCCCATAAAGGACTGTCCCCTCGGAAAGCCCAGCAGCTCCCGCAGACATCATCTGTCCCGTGGCTCTGCCTCTTGCCTGAGGACAGATGGATGGGGCCCAAGCCCACCGGGACACTGAAGGGGACCCGCCCTGGGCAGCAGGAGGGCGCAGAGCTGGCGGAGTGAGGAGCAACTCTTGGAAATAGCCAAAAGCTCTGATAAAGTTTCTTTGGGGGCCGGGGGAGGCCACGGGGCTCAGGAGGGTCCCAGGGGACCCGGCAGTGCAGATATAGAGAAACCGTGGTGGCACTGGGGGCAGGCACACGGGTTCCAGGCCCAGGGGAGGGGCAGCCAGGGCCAGAGCCCAGGACCCACAGAGCCCCCTCCACACTCCCCTCCCCAGTCCCCAGCCGAGACCCCTGAGAGGGCTGGGGACCCAGGCCCTGAGCAGAGACGGTCTGCCCACAGGCCCGGCCCAGCCAGCGCCCCTCTCACCCGGCAATGGCCCCTAAAGGAGGTCACGGGCTATGGCAGCCGAGGGCGCCCCGACCCGCTGCTCAGATGCAGGTCCTCGGAGAGAAACTTTTCCCCCTTTTCCGTCAGGTGCACCATCTTCCAAATTTTCCCACATTAACAGGTATTTCTTTCACTTAAAAATCTGTTTATAAAGTGTCATGATTTCTTAAAACGGTATTTTTCTCTGAAATGAGTGAGAGAAATGCAACAGCGGCCCCCCTGCTAACCCAGGCCTAGGCCGGGGTGGGGGTCCCCTGCCCCAGGGGGGCTTCGCGGAGGACTGAGACCGGGGTGGGGCACCC
The DNA here is from genome assembly GCA_004027775.1 of Bradypus variegatus. Taxonomy (NCBI): domain Eukaryota; kingdom Metazoa; phylum Chordata; class Mammalia; order Pilosa; family Bradypodidae; genus Bradypus; species Bradypus variegatus. Next base: position 10,904 of record PVKY010010070.1, read on the forward strand.
TGCTCCCTCGAGGGTCCGACCCTAGAAGAGAAATGGAGCCGCGTCTGGCGAGGTCACCTCGGGCCACAAGTCCCACCAGGGTGAGGGGGTCCCCGCTTCTCACAGGGTGGGGGGGAGCAGCTGCTAGGAAGGGCACAGGCCCATCCTCAGAATGTCCCCTCTCCCTGGACCTAGCCCCCCAGGGGCACCTCAGAGAGCCCCCCAGTAACCTCCGTTGCAGAAAGGGGCAGTTTGGGGGCAGCAGCCAGGGGCGGCCCGGGCTTCGCCCCCAGTCCCTGCCTCCCAGGGCTCTGCTGCGGGACAGCGTCTCCCTCTACTTCCACGTGAAAGTCACCACCTTCCCTCCGTGCAGACATGCGGGGGTGGATTCTCGGGGTCCCCTTCGGCAGCCTGCGCCCCACCCTTTCCACAGGCACTTTTATTGGTGAAGAGCCACCATCTGAGAAGAGGCTAAAGAAAAGCATCACTCAGAAGCAGCCTTGTACCAGCTTTCTCACGGTGATGAACCTTTGCCCCCCTTTATTAGTCACCTTGTTAGGGTGCTGAAATTCACAAAGGGTGAAACAGGAGGAAAAGCACATCTGCCCCTCAGACGCAGCCAGAGGCGCCAAGCCGCCCCCACCCCTGCCCCCCAGGGGGCTCTGGGTGACCTGCCTGCACCCCACACTGAGCCCCCACTGCCCCCACCAGGTGAGGGCTGCACACAGCTCTGAGGGGCTTCTCTAACCCCATCCCCCAGGACCCCAAGGCACAGTGACCCCCAGCCCCTTGCCCACCTCCGCAGCCCCCCCAAAATGTACTGGCCCAGCTGCTCAGGAACTCCCCTCTGGCAAAGCAATTTCTTCCCACTAAGGTGCCGTCTGTGCTGGTCAGCAGGAGCACAGACAGCCACCTCTCCCCTGCTCGTGCTGAAGCTCCCCCTGAAGAGCCAGGACCCCAAATTCTGGGATATTTGAACCCCTTAAAGGTCTGGGTTGCCTCCTCCTCCAAGAAGCCCTCCTGGCCAGATCCGCAGGCAAGCCCCATGCACACCTGGGGGTCCTGCCCACAGGAGGCAGTCCCCACCCCACCATTCGCCCAGCAGCACTGGGAGGGGTCCTCTGAGGCCCACAAGCTGGTGGGTCAGTTCCCTGGCATCTGGGCTCTTGGTGGAGTTGGGGGGTTAACGAGTTGAGACCCACAGTGGGGGGCTGGGCCAGGGTAGGGCTGGGTTGATAAGGCCTGGCTCCCAGGAGGCCGGGGCTGCACTGCCTGCTGTGGAGCTACGACCTCTGCCAGGGGTACCAGTGGGGGCAGAGAGTAGACAAGGCCAAATGGGGACCCGCAGTGCACTGGGAAGGGCGGGGACCCTGTGCCACTTTCTGGTTCTCTGGGGCGTTGAAAGGTGTGGGGAGCAGGCGCCAGAGAGAACCGGCCGCTGTTGGCCACAGTTACCGCTGTCCCTGGGGGGACGCGCTTCCCAGTCGGCCGGGCTTGACCCGAAGTGAACAAGGCCCGCGGGGTCCGTGTGCACAGAGAGCCGCGACCGCAGCAGCCCCCGACACACACACACTGAGGCCAGCGGCCTCCCGTCTGACCACCCAGCCCGGCCATGGCAGCTCCGCGGGGTCTGAGGACAAAGGAGAGAAGGGCCCAGCAACGGAGGCTGGCGGGGAGGAGAGACAGGGCTCTCACCTCGGGCCCTGCACCCGTGGACGGGGGCAGCCTTCGCAGGCCCCACTGGGCCCTGGAAACCTCGGGGGACTCATCCTGGTGAACGCCAGCTGAGATGGGCCCCACACCCTCCAGGCCCCCGGCCCTGCATTCCTTCTGCGGAGGTGAGCCTGAGGAAAGGGTTCCCCGAGGCTGGAGAAAGGTGGGCTTGGCCGGGTCCACAGCCGCCCCACAGGACCCCAGAAGACCCTGACACCCCCTGCCCACCCTCCCCGGGGACAGAACCTGCACACTGGCCCGATGCGGGGAGC
>PVKY010010071.1:0-12874 GCA_004027775.1 Bradypus variegatus
ATGAGTAGAAAGATGGGGATAAAAACTAAATGTCAAATGGGATGGGATGGGGGGATGGTGTGGGTGTTCTTTTTTCATTTTTAGTTTTTTGTTCTTGTTCTGATTCTTTCTGATGTGGGGAAAATGTTCAGAAATAGATTGTGGTGATGAATGCATAACTAGATGATCATACTGTCAACGGCTGACTGTATACCATGGATGATTGCATGTTATGTGATTGTGTTTGAATGAAACTGAATAAAAAAATAAAAGATATATGTAAAGTTTATACATTTGATATAGTACTGGAATGTATAAAGATTTTGGCAATACCCATTGATCTTATAGTGATTTGAAAGGCCTTCTCTGACTAAAGAATTTTACTCATCAGGATACCACAGTCCTGAAAGTTCACCATCCATTCCTTTAGTTTAATAGAGTATCAACCAATATTCTCTTTTAATATGCAAATATATTTTTAGAGTATTTCAATAATAGCTTCCATTAATTATTATAACATGTTATTAGTGTAAATTAATTCATTAGATTACTTTTCTCATTAACAAGCAAGACCTAGGAATATTTCAAAAGGGCTGAGATTGCTGAAGATGGAAAAACCTTAAAAAGGAGACAGTGGGCAACAAAAAAAACTTAGCCACCTCTACAGTTTTGACAAGGGCAGCTTTGCGTCAAGTAAAATTATACAATTTCCTATTCTGCTCAAATAAAAGAGGCAATCTTCTTCTTAGGTCAAATAGATTAGGTATAATCCTCTACACCCAGGAAAAGTCAATCCAGGTCCCTTTCAGTTTCAGGAGTCAATATTTGACAGTGTCACTTGTCAACTAACTATAAAACACAATAGAATTAAGCTGTAAAATAACATTCAAACAGAAGTATCAGAAATAGTCTGGTATCTTGAAAATACAGTAGGCTTTAGAGACAGATCTGAAATGCAAAGCAATGGAAAGTTCATTCTATCCCTTCCTTAGTTGTGAAATAGCTTCAGCAAGTTATTGAATCTCAATGAGTCTCTGTTTCCTACTTGTAAAATAGCCATCTCTTCCTTGAAGAGATGCTAAGAACATAAAAAACACAGAGCAAATATAAAACTCCTAGCACACTACTTGAGAGGCACATTATGGCAGTGGTAGTTAAAACACATTATTAATGTATTAAAAGAAAAAAATCAGTACAACAAAAAAAAGTGGCAGCTAAAAAACAAAATGCAGTAAACTACAATTAAAACATTTCTAATTCTTTATGCAATATATAAGAGAATATATATACAAACACTTAAATAATAATAGAACTTCACAACCAAAACAAATTAGTTGGCATAAATAACAATCAAGAACATATTAAGTTAATATGAGTAATACAGTTCTATAAATACCAGCAAACATAGTTCTTAGAAGCAAACCAAATACCAAAATACACTAGTCACCAGGCACCTATTACAGAAGAAATATTTGGATATGTCAACTGACAATTTAAACATTATAAATCAGCAACTAAACAAATGTGAAGTACTTTTTAATATCATTATCTATGCTACAAAATAGTTCAGTCTTGTTACACACAGAAGAATTTTTAAACATCTAAGAAGTCATATCATCTAACAAAAATGCCACACGTAAGCAAACCTCACTTCTATAGCCAGAAATATATGCTGGTGCATCTACATACTGAAATCAAAACATCCCTTAAAAATCTGTAGAAAACATATCTACCAAAAGTGTAAAGAGCGCTAACTTCAACCTCTCCAAATCTAGAAAAAAAAAATTTTTAAACACTACTTTAATACTACTTGCAGCAGAACAGAAATTACCATGAATGAAAGATTTAATGCTCCCACTTCCATATCCCATAAGCTGATTTGTGATGGGGTTTCATTTTCACTTTTCTATTAGCAGGTGAACACACTCTCCAAGTTTCTTTTAATCAAGAATGCAATGTCACTTCCATTTTGATTAAAAATACTCCAAAAGGCATAACACTAAAAAGCTAGCAGCAACAAAGTAAAATTCTGAAGAGGATTTCTTGTAATAAAACTATTCCCATTTTCCCATCTGGTCCTTAAGCTTCCCTCAAGCCACTCCAATCAGAAAGTCCCACCATACTAAATAAATAATCAAACTAACCACCCAATAAAACAGGGTCCTGGGACTTGAGAGAGGGAGGAAGAAAGTGCTATGTGTCTTCACTAACACGCTCATCATATCAAGTCCAGAGAAAATATTTTTTTATTAGTATGTTATTACGCAGATCCATTTAAGAGCCAACCCCTTTGAGTTGAGACTACTGCTCAACTATAATTGAAACTGAACTTTAATGTTAGTACAACAAAAAAAGGCTACTTCAGGAGTTTTAAAGGGCTATAACCTGTATAATACCAACAGTGACATTTGGCACAGTATTTTAAATGGAGATGGAGCTAGGTACAAACATATTTTATAAATGCATAAAAAGTGAAAAAGTACAATAAGGGTAATAGTCTAAAGTGCAGACTAAAAGTTTTAGTCAATGTTATCTTACTCTTTGAACTCTTCCTTCCATGTTATTAACTGACAATTTAGCATATAAAATGTAGTTACCATAATAATAACTAACATTTATTCATTGCTTGCTATGTGCCAGGCACTATTCCAAATACTTTACATGTATTTACTAATTTAATTGACAGAGGTAACTCCCCAATTACAATTCCCTGCTTTACAGATGAGAAAACTGTGGCACTGAGCACTGAAGCCACTTACCCAAGTTCGCAGCTTGCACAGAAACAGCTAAGAAATAGCAAATCTGGGATTTGAACCTAGACTGGCTCCAGAGGTCTAGGTTATGTTGCTGCTCATTTTTATGTTGATGGAATCAGTCAGTAATTATCTCTTAGTCTTCTGTTTCTTTTCTATGAAAAGTAGGTCCTTTTCTCCAGTTCTAAAATTCTGGTTTTGGAGCTAATAAAAATGTTACTGAAATTTATATATTGGTAAAAAAAAAATTCTTATTTTTCCAACATGGAATTTTTCCCTCAAAAGGATTCTCTACTAAATTCTCCATTAAATAAAAAATCAGCAATCCCTCTTCTTTGAATAAACAGAAAAGGTAATAAATCAAGCTATAGAGCATGATCAGGAGCAACAGAGGCCACATGGTAAATCTGACCGAACCACCTCCCCACCCTTCTGCACCTCTTTCACCTCCTGGATATAAAAGCTATCTACACATTTTTAAAGAGCTCATTTGCCCCTAAAGAAACTGACAATTAGAAGGTATGTGGTGGTTTAAACATAGGTCCAAAAGTTCTTTACGTGCCCTGTAAGAGGTAGAGCTTAATTCACCTCCCAAGTGTGGGCTGGACTTTGTGACCAGTTCTAAAAGAGTACAGCAGAAATCAGTGTGTGACTAGGTCAAAATGGCAATGCAGTTTCCTCTTTGCTCTATCTCTTCGATCAGTTGCTGCAGGGGAAGTTAGCTACCTGGTGAAGCACTATAGAGAAGGCCCCGTGGTAAGGAACGCCACATGAATGACCCATCATGGATGCAAGTCCTCCAGTGACAGCTGAGTCCCCAGAGGACTGTAGTTCTAGCCTACATCTTGGCTACAACCTCATTAGAGACCGAGACAGAAACACCCAGTTTAGTCACTTCCAAATTCCTGACCCATACAAACTCTGAAATGACAAATGTCTGTTGTTTTAAACCACCATGTTTTGTGGTAATTTGTTACTAAGCAATAGATAGCTAATAAAAAGTATAAAAAAGGTAATTTTGCAAGATATTTTCAAGGTATCTCTACTCCAATCATTTATACCTGTCATGGTAAGCTAAATTACCCTTACTCTCCTCTCCCTTAACAAAAGATCAGGAGTCAGAAATGCCACACCAAGAATGGCTACCAAGCACATAAGAGAACCATTTTCTCTTTCTACCTTAAGTAGGAGTCTTTTGCATAGTCTCTATAGAGCAACCTCTACCCTGCCTCCTCTAAATTTATGCATCCATAATCCTTATTCCCTCCCACCCTTCCATCTCAGAAGAAGTCTATCTAAAGTACCCTTGACCTGTACCCTTGTATTCTATCCCTTAGTCAGTGACTTTACTTGACCAGTTACACTTCCTCATTCCTATATCTTCAAATTCTCTCTCTGCTAGTTTTTTATTCTTAGCAAATAAATATTATAAACATGCTCATATCTCCCATGCTTTTAGAAAACAAAACCCTCACTCAAACTCCTACCTCTAGCTATCCCTTCTCTATCTCACTGACAACCAAACTTTCTGAAAGAGTAAATACTAGTTGTTTCACATACTTATCTTTTACCCACTGTGAATTGGTTCCACCTGTATAGCTGCTCTTGCTCAGGTCAACAAAGATTTCCTAAATGACAGGTCCAAGAGATAGTTTTGCTATCCTGGTGTGATCTGACATCTCAAATGATAATACTCATTTCTTTTCTCCAAACTCAGTTCTTCCATGGACTTTTGTGATCATTTGGTTTTCTCCTACCTCCCTGACCACTCCTTCTCCTCTGAGTATGTTTCTCCACCTTGTCCTTAAATTTTAGTGTTCCCTATCTTCATTTCTCTCCTATTATCACACTACATTTTCTCCCTAAGTGATCTCATTCATCCCCATTGTTTTTAATTATAATCTGTAACTGTGACTACAAAATTTACAGCTCCAGCTGGGTCTTCCTTTTTAACTCAGATCAACACACAACTGCCTAATAACATTTCTTGGAAGTCATACATGCCTCAAACAACCCCATACTGAACTCTCTTCTACAACCATGTTCCTCAATCTATTCCTCTTCCTGTACTCCCTACCTCAGTTAATAGCCCCAGAATCCATTCAGTTTCCCAAGCCAGATATCAGAGAATTTGTTTCATTAATTCCACAAGATTTATTAAACATGAATTATGCAGCTAGAAATCACTCTGACTACACTTTTTCTCAACTGCACTAAATCCTATTCAACCTCCTTCACATCTGTCTAATCCATTTTTGTCTCTTAATTCCCTTTTGCACTACTTTACTTCTGGTTCTAATTTTCCACCTGGATTACTGAAATGGCCACTGACTGATCACTGTGCTTCTAAGCTCACCTCCCCTTCATTCAACATCCAGATCATTGCATACGAGATCATGTCACTGCCATTTGTCCTATATAAGTTCCCCAACATTTTCTCAAATTAAAAGCTAGTTTCCCTAACTTCCCATGAAAATTTGAAATCCTGTCACTACCTTTAACATGAAAAACAGTATGCTAAAGTGAAGTCTATAACACTCCTAGTTTCTCACTGTACTTAAAGCAGCACTAGTAGAGTGACTTGGTTTATCAAGTAAAATAATATGAAAAATTTATTATAAATACATTTACCATGTGATTAGTGCTAATTAGCTAAATTAGTAAGCTTTGATTTTTTTAAAACTTAGCCAAAAATACTTACCCAAGTTTTTCAGTCTGTAATGTTGTTTTTCCTTCTCCTTATCTTCAGCAGGCCCTTTTACAGTGTTTCATCTTAACAAACCTGAGAAGTACATACATTTTAACCAATTATAGAAAGTATTCTGGCTTTATCAGCAGTGTCACCATTTTTGATTCAATGATTTAATTTCACACACACACAAGGGAACACTTTTACATTACTCCAACATTACATTTCCTTCTTTAAAGTTTCCAAACAAATACTCTAAAATCTAGAATAAGACCACAACATCAAACTGTGGCTTTCCAAAGGTTTCAAAACCACAGTAATTATGGAAAGAGTATGGGTTTCAGAGTCAGAGGGTTCCAGTGAATCCTGGCTTTCTTACATATTCAAAGTGTAGTCATGGGAAAGTTGTTCTCTCAAACCATAGGATCCTGGCTGAAAAGGCCAGTGCCTTAGTTTGCTTCACATTTCCAGCACCTGGCACACTTTTCATCACATGAAATCAGTATGCTTATGAAAATCATATCTCAAACTCTTAAGATCCTTGGGAGATGTATAGATGACTTGGAATCAATAAGCTGGCATCAGATTACCTGGTCTGAATCACAGCAACTCTGACTTTGGACAAATTACTTTAGAGCTGCGGACCTTATCCTTTACGAATACAATGTGAATATTAATAGACCTTACATAATAGGATTGCTGTGATGATAAAATGAGATAATATATGTTCATAAAGCATGTACTATTCAATAGTTATATAAAATAAATATTCTGGTCAATTCATCTATTTTTATCCTTTAGTTAACTGAGAGTAAGTCAGCTTCATTACAATGCATGGCGTGAAAGCAGCAACATGAAACCAGGTGAAACGTAACGCTTGGATAATTATAAAACTGACAAAGGAAATTTACAAGAACTCTTGCCCTTTTAACAAACGTCTCTGTCTTTCTAAGGCCACTTATACTCTCCGGAAGGAAAATCCACTTCACTCTCCTTTGACCAAAAAATTAACGTTTCCGTTGAAATGTACTTTTCCACAGTGGAGACAGAGCAAGTACCAATTCAGAATACATCCCCACTGGGAAAAGGGGATTCTAAAACTCCATCGCCCTATCACCTCGTCCACCCTATGTTAAGCAGTATCCGGTCAACAGCAGCCAGGCACTACTAGCAAGGCTGACGCCCAAGCCTGTGCACGCACCGTCGCTCCCACTGAGTCCACATACCCGCAAAGGGGCGCCGCCCACCATCGTTATCAGCACTCGCAGGGGCGGCTCCTGTGTCCAGCCCCCAACTATCTGAATGTCATGGTCCTTCCAGGCCTTCCCACAGTTCCCCCAACACCCGGTCTATAAGCCCCTCCACGCTGCAGATAAAGATGAAAAAGGAATACTAAGATGAGTCGCAGCCGCAGCCAGGCACTCACGACGATGCCAAACCTCCCGGACTCCGACCCGGATGAGGTCCAGAGACGCTGGAAAATGTGCTGCCCAGCCCAACCCTGACCAGCCGACCTGTCCCCTCACCTGGGCGAGCACCGGAGCGGCCTGGAACCGCTCTGGCTTCTATCCAGGAGAGCCGAGGGCCCGAGGAGGCAGCAGTAGCAGCGCCCAGCCTGCCAGCCCACAGAGTACTGCTCACACCTGCACCCTCCAGCCCGGCAGCCAGGGACCGCCGCCCCAGGTCCTGCCCGGGCCTCAGCTACTGACACCAAGGGGGCGGAGGAGGAGGGGAGGAGTCCGAGTAGAGGGACGGGCAGCACTGCGGCTGCGCCAACCTGAAACGTCAAACGTCAGCGGCGCCGGCGCCGGCGCCTCAAGGCACACGGCTGAGCCCCGCCCAGGAACCCGGCGTCGCCCCGCCTCCTTCGTTCTTCAACTTCCCTCGCCTCCTGGCTGTGGGCGGAGTCAGTATGGCAAAGTGTAGGTCGCCGGGGAATTTTAAAAAATTCTACCCTCTTAAAAAGAAAAGTTAATGGCCTTCCAGAGACCAGGAGACGGATAATCCAACGTGCGAAAAGGAGATTAAACAAAAAAGTACAATCAGACGAGAGCCGTGAGGCGGAGTGAATTGGCATGGAATACCGACAAATGCTTTTATATCGGTACCATCAAATGGAGCTAGATTGTGTGAAACGCTCTTGCACTGAATCTCTCACCTAAACCTGAGTCTATTATTATATTAATGAAAAGTGAGCTTGATGTCACCATTTTAATTTATTTATTAATACATTTTTTTACTGTGAAGTTCAACACACATACAGGACAGTGATAACTTTCAAAGCACGATTCAGCAAGTAGCCAGAAAGCAAATCACAAAGAATATTACGGGCCACAGTTCCACAACCTCAGTCATTTCCTTATTGTGATATATGACATATATATAGAAACGTGACAACCATTTTTAACGGTGATGTCATCATTTTTAAAGAGAAAGGCTCTTAAATACTATTTAGTGAGTGTCCACAGACAACGGACTTCTGGAGTTAGAGGTTTACTACACATTTATTTTGTGCACCTCTTAGGTACAAACTGTACTAGAAGAGAAAAGAGGAAAACAGTCTTTCTGTGGAAGATTAAATATTGATGGGGGGGTGTGTGTGTAACCTGCACATAAGACAACTAAAAGTGCAGAACAGTACTATGCTAGTAACAGTGTTTAGCATAGGCCAGGCACTGAGTACTTTATGCTTATTGGCTCATTTAATTCTCTTAAAACCCGTGTTAGATACTCTTATGCCCATTTATTCCTATTTTACGAATTGTAAAACGAAGGCAAAGAGAGGTTAAATAACCTGGCAAACTGAAGAGCCAGGCTTCGAGTCCAAGAGTGGCTCCGAAATACATGCTGTTAAGCATTACAGTATACTGCCTTTTAAATTCTAAATGTCTAAATCTCTAGTTCTGACTGACTTCCTAGTCAAAGTACTACATCTCAAAAGTTTCCTTACGGAGATTCCACCGTTAATCTTAAAAAAGGAACAGATATAAACCAAATTTAAAATAAAAGCTATAAAAGGTTAAACACAGGAGATATAATTAACTTTTCTTACATATGAAGAAATGGAGGCCTAGACAGAAGTGGTTTATGAAAAGATAGGATGAAAGCCAAGAGAGAACACACCTTATCTAGGTTACTTCCACCTGCCACTCCAACACTCCTACCTTCAAATATACAAGAAAAACAATTAATTTTAATAGTCTTTGTCAAAGTCTAGAAGAATTTTGTCATTCTTAAGCTTTACTCCGTAGTAAGTTTCCAAAACCCCCACAAGGATTCAAGTCTGCTATGCCAAAACCACCAAATCTTCCCAGGAGGGAAATTGTCCCAGTACTAGTCCTCTAGTACATCAAAAACTAAACTGAAACTAAATTGCCCTGGAGGTAAAGGAAAGAGTGAAGAGGGGAGAAGGAGGTAAAATTCACTGTGGCCTCCATCTAACCACGTGAATGAACTGCAGGGACCTGGAGGTTTTTCCCTCTATTTCTTCTCCATTCCTATTTCTCAGAGCCTCCCTGTAATTATAGACACACTTTAGATGATATGATAAAAATGAATTACTTATCTTAAAAGCCTTTCATTCTAACGGACTTTACAATTGTAAATAGCGTTACATTCTTTGACATTTGATTTGGCTCACTAAATTAGCATTGCAATTAGAGATATGAATGAAGCAGATCTGGTTAGGTCTAAGGCAAATCAGGCCAAAAGGGTAAAGGATTATATCAACTGTGTTTTGTTTTGTTTTGTAAAAACATATTTGTACCTTTTATTACAATCGTTGAGCACCCTAGGTTTCCCTGAGTTACACAATCCCAGTCTTTATCATTTTTTTGTTCTGGTGTCCCACATGGTCCCAGCCTTTCTCTTTCAACCATATTCACAGTCATCTTTGTTCAATGTACTTACTTATATTGCTATGCTACTATCTCCCAAAATTGTTTTCCAAACCTCTCACTCCTGTCTTTTCCTTTCTGTCTGCAGTGCTTCCTTTAGTGTTTCCTGTAGAGCAGGTATCTGGTTCACAAACTCTGTCATTGTCTGTTTGTCAGAGAATAGTTTAAACTCTCCCTCATATTTTAAGGTTAGTTTTGCCAGATATAGGATTCTTGGTTGGTGGTTTTTCTCTTTCAGTATCTTAAATATATCATCCCACTTCCTTCTTGCCTCCATGGTTTCTATTGAGAAATCCACACTATCGACTGTAGAGACAGATAAGTAGGAAAATGGGGACAAAAAGTAAATGAATAATGGGGGAAGGGGTGGTGGTGGAGGGGTATGGGATGTTTTGGGTGTACATTTTTATTTTTACTTTTCTTATTTTTATTTTTTGGAGTAATGAAAATGTTCAATAATTGATTTGGTGATGAATTGACAACTATATGATGATACTGTGAACAACTGATTGTACACTTTGGATGATTGTATGGTATGTGACTTTATCTCAATAAAATTGCATTAAAAAAACTAGTTTAGTAGAAGAGTTTCAAGTGAAACCTTAAGTAGAAAATGTTGCAATAGTATACTATTCAGATGTTGTATCAAGATTTATGAAAATAGAAGTGAAAACAAAAATATCCATCCTTACAGAAACATTGGAATCTACTGGTAGCAATAAAATTCAAAGCCAGTAAGAGACACTATTTTCAATGAAAACAAGAAAAATTATACATATACCTCCTTTGAAATGCTTTTTCTTTCCTATAAGTGTCATTTCCTTCTTGTCTGAGTAGATTCTGGCAACTTGCTAATATAACTTCAAAAAATAGCAACCTGTGTACAATTAAAAAGAAGTAGAACAGATAATTATCTACCTGAAAAAATTATCTTACAGAAGTATGGTATATTCTTCCATCATTCTAAATGACCTCTTGCACACATTTAATCAAATAGGCCAACAAAGGATAAATATAGACTTGAAAAAAGAAGTTTTCAGTGTCTGGTTACATACTGTGTATCCTGCATATTCCCTTGCAGACTTGGAAACTAATGTTATAAGTTTCCTTCCCACCACTTAACATGTGACAGCAATGAAATGTAGTCATCAGAAGTATCAGATTCCACAATTAATTGTAACATTTTTTCAATGTTTTACAATGTTTCTCAACTGCTAATATACAACTCAAACCTATTTGTATTTGTGCTTACATCCATTTATTTTTTGAACCAATAAGCAATTACTGTGTTTTTACTTAAAAATTATAGCACTATTCTTGGTGTTTGTTTTACAAGGATGAACATATTCTGTGCCTTCAAGGAGTTTACATCATAGAAGTAGAAACAGACAACATCAAACACAGTGATAGAGAATATTTGGATTTTGCTTTGAATGGTTGGTCAGAAAGAGGAAATAAACAAACAAAAAACATAGATTATTGTACTGATGTCAATTTCCTGATTATAATAATTTCTGTGGTTATGTAAGGTGTTGTTACTGGTAAAGGAGACGTGGGATCTCCCTGTAATATATTCCACAACTTCTTTTTAGTTTTAATTATTTTAATATAAAAAGCTTAAAATAAATAAATAATACAAACTTAAATAAGCTTAAAATAAATAAAATAAACTTACACATTGCACTCTGGCCTCCAAAGGAAAGGGTGATGGGACAGGGAGAGAAAAATGGAGACTTTAGGGTGGGTGATCAGGAAAGGCAGCTCTGATGAAGTGATATTTGAGCAGGGATCAAAAAGATAAGAGTAAGTCAGCTATGGGACAAGAAGAGAAGTAGCATTCCTGGCAGAAGCTGTGCACAGGCCCCAAGGCAGGAAAAAGCTCAGCTTGCATAAGCATTTGACAGAAGGTCAGTTTGGCTGGAGCACAGCAAACAGGTAAGCAATTGTGACAGGCGGATAAGATAGGTGAGATAGGAAAAGCACTCGGGTGCTACTGAGGAATTACACTAGCTGGATTTTGCTCTTTAATTTCAAGCCTCAAATCTAGCATATGGTGGCTTTTTCTAAACTCAGATAAGTACCGTGACTATCACCACATTGCCTAAATGATTCATTTATGGTCATGTCCACCAGTGCTCCTCACACTTGAATAGGCATACAAATCACTTGGAGATGTTTTTTTAAATGCAAATTCTGATTCATTAGGTCTGAGGTGGGACCTGATTCTGTCTTTTCAACAGAAAACTCCCAGGTGACATGGATGCTATTGTTCCATGTACCAGACTTCTTGAGCATCAGGGTTGTAGTCCATAATAAAAAGTATGTAATTTCTTCTAATTCAATGGGAAGTTTGAATTCAGGATTTCAATTCTTAGATTAAAGAATTGAAGGATTTTAAGAGGAAATATAATTCAAATTGTGCTTTAATCTGTACTTCAATCTCTGTAAAACCCATTATGTTCTCGATTCAGGCAGTTCTGTCACCACCAGTTATTTAGTTAAGAGAGTACTTCAGGGTTCTAGGTCCATTTGCAGGTATTGCTATTTTTTCTATGTATTCTCTTTGGGATTTAACTCTAGGTGCTGAGGTACTTAAATCTGTGGTCTTCAAATGTTTTTGCTCATGTACTTCCTAAAAGACTGAAAAGCCATTTACCTTTCACACACAAGCAACTTAAATTTTTTCATTGTAAGTTTAAATTGTGACAAACGGTGTAATTTTCCAGACTATTGCCAATATTGACATTTTAAAATAAAACTTTAACATCACTCAGATGTATTCAGTAAAGTCTAAATGCTATTGTGATTTATACCCACTGTCATCCATTTAAAAGTGATCATGGATAAACTCTTCTTCAGTAATTGCAAATTTTATATTTCTTTTTCTTTCGGAACTTGTGATTTCATCATCCCCCTACAGAGTGTTATCCTAATATAATGTATTTTAATGCTTAAAAGTCTTATATTGATTACCTGTCTTTCTCATCTGCAACAAAATATATAAATTAATATAAATTTAATTTGTAAAATTTCTATTAGACCACCAAGCTCTAATAGTTAAAATTGTTTTCTGAATTGAATTATATATGCAAATATTAGTGGAAATCAATTAATCTAAATAATTATATTATGTTATAAAATAATTGATAAAAATGTTAAGCAAAAAATAAAATTCACTGTTAATGTATCCCTTATTGAGAAAAAAATTTGCAGTTAGTTAATATATCTGTGGATGAATCTTACTGATTCCTTGAAGAAGACCTGGTTATTCTTATTTTTACGTATATTGATGTGGGTCCTCAGAAATCTTATTCATACAAATAAAGAGATGAGATGTTTTATTATATCAATATAACTCAATATTTTGACATGCCAAAAATCACATTATGATCTATCATCAGAAATTATTTTTTGATTATGTCCTTACAATAAGAAGAATTAGAAACCATTGAGAAACCCCTTGACTTGCAAATGATTTATTATCTGGTCATTGGTCATTTATTCCAAAAGGGATTGAATATAAGTAATATCAAATAATACTATTCTTATCCTTTTGC
>PVKY010010072.1:0-12881 GCA_004027775.1 Bradypus variegatus
GGTCCCCCTTGATTGTCGTTTCTTTTAAGTTGAGACAAAACACAGTTGTAGTGTCCCACTAGCTATAAGAACATTTCTCAGAGAGTTGACAGACGGACCTCTCAATGAGTATACTCTGCCCATCCCAAACCGCCACCCCCACCCACCCCACTCCCGCCCCCCGCTCCTCCCTCCTGCCGGCTTCCTCGAGGAGAAGTGCGCCATCCCGTGGCCAGCCCCTTCAATTCCCCAAAGGCCCATTTTTGGGGGCCGGAGCAAGTTCTTTGGCTTTTTCCTCGAAGTATTGGGTGTTGGATTTAATCGTAAATAGTGATTTGTTTTTTATTTGGAAAGATTTTCCAAGGGCCCTTTGAGCATTGAACTCATTTAACTAAATCAACCAAATAAATGGGTGTCTGTCACCTATCGGCAAGGCTACTTTTTAAAATTTCTGAAAGTTTGGATCTGCAACGACGGTCCCGTCTGTTCTTAGGAGCGCAGGACTTGGTAATATCTGAGAATGAAGATCCTTTTCCAATGTTACCCAGTGGCTCCTTCCCTGGTGTCAGCAGCTCTGAGTGGTCTGTTGCCTCTCTGGAGTCAGCTGGCGGCGTCACAGCCAAGACCAAATGAAGGAGGCCAGAGGGAGAGAGACAGCGGGGCAGGCGGGCAAATGCACCTGTGGTCTTGATATTTCTGCCAGAACTGACACTCGGCCGCTTTTTTTTTTTTTTTTCGCCTTCACAAGAGTCTTCTTGGAAATGTACCCAGACTGGTCTGTGTCTTTTCTCCTGTCCCCAAATCTCCCGTTCAGAACTGGGGTGTCGGCGATCGACTCCACGCAGCGTCAGCCCCGAGCGCAGGGCTCGGTGTCACTGTGCCTCTCGCTCTGCAAATGCATTTGGAGCCCCGATCCCGTTAGATATTAAGCATCCCCACTAGGCACTGAGCATCTAGGATGTGCTCGATAGATCTTGGTAAATTCTCAGGACAACTTTGCAAAGAGGGTATGGTTTTGCCTAAATTCCAGGGGAGGAGACGCCGCTTCCCAGTGGTTAAGGAATTTGGCCCAGGACGCCGAGCCGCCCGGGGGAGGGCAGCTAAGCCTTGAACCTGCCAGGTCTCACTTTCTCGCCCCTGCCCCCTGCCTTTTGCCCGGGGTGACAGAGTGCTCAGGAAGGCGTGGGCTGCCCATCGCTCAGTGCCTCGGGCCTCCTCCAGTCTCCCACGGTCCCCCAGGGCGGCCAAGGCACACTTCCCCGCTCACGCCGCAGAGCTGCCTCTCGCTGGCGGAGGCTTCCGGGGGCCGGCGCTGGGCTCCCTCGCCCCTTCCGGGAACCCCTCCTTGACAGTCTGGCTCTTTGGTCCTGCTGCCAAGTCTCACCTCCAGTCGCTCCTCCCCCGCGACCTCCAGAGGCCCCGCCCCCCGCCTGCGCGGGGCCCCCCCGCTCTCACCCGCCATCCCCCCGCCCGCAACGCCCGCCCCACTCCCCATCCTCGTGGCAGCTTCTCCCGCCGCCTCCCCAGGATTCCTCCTCTCTGCCCGTCCTTGACCCGAGCCGCCAACCCCGGAGGTGAACCTCCTCTTCTGCTTGTTTCCTCTGCCCCCTGACGGTAAACATCTATCTGCCCAGACCCCCACCGGGAGCCGCTCCGGGGCAGGGGTCTTTGGTATTGTAGTGCACCCAGCACCAGCCCGAGTGGGGACCCCGGAGGTGATCAGGCCGTGTCTGTTGAATCCATAGCGGAATGAATTGACTTTTGGTATTTGTGAGAAGTTAACTACACTTAGAAGGGTTTCAACTGACCCCATCTGCGGAGGAAGGCTTTGATATAGGTTTTCATAAAGGAAGGGGACAACTGGGGAGATGTCACTGGGAAGGTGAAAGGCTGGGAAAGCACTAAGGGTTGGAAGAAAAGACAACAACAAAAAAGCCACAAATTCCAATGGGCACCAAGTTTTCAGCCCTCCTGCCCTGACATTGCCTTTTTGTGCCTGGCTCCCTGTTGTGAGTTGAGTTGTGTCCCACTAAAAAGATGTCAAAGTTCTAACCTCCATCTTCCACCCCACCTGTTACTATCCCCTTATTTGGAGATAGGATTTTTGCATTAAGTGAAGATGTCACACTGAGTTAGGGTGGGTCCTAATCCAACATGACTGGTGTCCTTACAAGGAGAGAGATTTGGAGACACACAGACAGGAGAAGGCCATGTTTATGGATGGTGACAGAGCCTGGAGTTGCACAGCCACAAGCCAAGGATGGCAGGCACCCACCAGCAGCCAGAAGAGGAGTTGGCAGGGAAATCTTCTTCCCTAGAGCCTTCAGAGAGAGCATGGTCCTCCCGACACCTCAGTTTTGGACTTCCAGCTTCCAAACCCATGAGAATAAATGTGTCTGCTGTTTTAGGCCAGCTAGCACATGGTAATCAGTCACAGCAGCCCCGAGAAGCGAATTCACTTGTCCAAGTTTGACCTTGGGAGCAGTCAGGGTCTTTACTCCAGCTAATACCCCAGGCTTCTGTCCTTTCCTCTCTCTTCTCATGTCCACTGAAACCTGCCTTGTGTCACCCACCACTCCCCAGTCCTCACCCAGCACACTCTGCATTGAAACCCATCGACAGTGAGTAAATGCAACCTGTACTTCACGTGTATCTCAAGTCACTCATTACTGGAAAAGCTATTGGTGTTGACATGTAGGGACATCCATTTTAATTATGAAAGGGCCTTATCAATTATTTACAACCCACAGAAAATAATAAGCTGAAAATAGTAGAGAAAAATTAGCTCTGTCTCTTCTGTTCCAAAAATCTGACTTGGGGGCCATCACAGTACAAGTACACACACTCCAACACATGCACATACACCAACACAAACACATACACACACATGCAGAAACACAAACACTCAGGTCCACTCAGCGCTTTGATTCCCAGTCTTCAGATTCTAAGAATGCTACCTTTTGAAAAGAGGTAAAATGGCAAAAATTGAATTGTTGACTGTTCAGAAAAGCCATTGAAAATCAAACAAACAAAAAAAACACGAAGTGGTATTATGAATTTGAATAAATATTTGGTTGAAGTGACTCCTAAACTCAAATCAGTTGGCAGAGCTAGTCAAAACAAAATGAAAGATTGAGATAATTATCCAAATCACTCAGGGTAAAAATACCTTCTGAAGCATCCCAATAATTGAGATAAAAAGGTTTCCCTGGGCGTTAGTCAGCGAGAGTTGCTTAACTAAATCCTCCCCTTGCACTTTGCACATGCCAACAGCCATTTTGTCTCATAAACATTTTATGTTCAACATCTCCATTCTGGATTTTGAAAATTGTAGGAAATTGCAGTGAATTTGTAAATCTTTAAAAAATACTGGGGGTTTGAGGACTTACCAAGTCCCTATTACTTTCGAGGAATGGTGCTGAGAGAGCGTCAGAAGAAAAGAGATGTCAGGCAGGGCAAGTAAGGCTTTGCTTAGTCTAAAGTTTCATCTTTTGATATCTTATAGGTTTTCTTTTTTAGTGCTATTTTTAAAAACCTTGGCATTCTATGTGTCAAAAAAAAACACAAAAAATTATTGGAGCCATTTAAGTGGGAAAAACAAAGTTTTTGGTGACCTGCCTATGGGTCATTTTATTTTTTCCTCACTACACTTATGCATTGTAAACAATATTATAAGTTTTTACTTCACTCAAAATATATTCACTTATTTTCAAGAAAACCTTTAATTTCTGCAAATGATGAAGTATGTAGAATAAAAAGCAAAAGACCCCTCCCACACGAGCATCCTTTCCTCAGTGTTAACCTGGGGAAATCATTAGTTTTGTGTCTTTCCTTCCAGACTTTTTTCCTATGCCTATATAGGAATTTTTTAAATAGGATATAATAAACATTACTTTGCAACTCAGTTGTTTCACTTAATAAGGCATCATAGGCTGTCTTTCCACGTCCTATCCATTTTCCCCGTTCTTGATGTCTACATCTCACTCTGTGGTATGGATGACTTATTTTATTTGACCAACTGCTAAAGGATGGGCATATGGTTATTCCTAGGTTTTCCTCCTTCCAGGCACTGCGGCAATGTACACCCAGGTACATGTAGCTTTGAACGCTTATGTGAGTATCCCTAAAATTCCTTTCCAGAGGGAACTGCCTTCTCAGGTGAGCCTCATAGGCCCCTGGCAAGATGCCCTGGTCTCAGACATTATGTTCCTCATTCCAGAAGCAGCCCAGACTGTTTTGCCACAAATTCCGGACAATTCTGTCCATGAAGTTTTGTTGTTGTTATTGTTGTTTTTTTCTCTCTCTCTTAATCTAGAGTAGGAAAATAGCCATCAGCCCTCAAGTGCCCCGTGATAATGGAATTTCTCAAATTGGAGAGAATCTTAGGAAAGTAACTGGTTTGGTCAGTTTTTATTACGTGTGCTAGGGAAAGAGTCAGCTCGCTGTACAAAGGATCCCCTCTGCTCCTAAGCCCTGGCCCACGGGGGCCAGAAAAAATGGCAACAATACTAACCCCTTACACTTCAGCCAGTGTTGTGTGGGCTGGGGGCAGGGGGCACTTTCCTGCAATATGACACGATATATTCATCCATTGTCAGTATTCCTCCCGCATATTGCAGATGGAAGCTGGATTTGTCTGTCTTTTTCACTTCTTTCTTCCTTTCATCCCTTGAATCTTTTTTTAAAGCACCTACTATGTGCCTGGAGTGTGAGCCCATGTAACAGGAGGGGAGACGGACACCTGAAGACATAATGCTGCCTCTTTGGGGTGAGCAGGACCAGAGAAGGATGGCAGCTACCTGGCCACCCAAAGGACAATGGAAAACTCCAGTGGCTTGTTGGGTCTTCCCCCCCCTGCACCCATATGGATGCCCAGTTGTCTGGCACCTTGAGGAAGAAGCAGATGAGTGATGGCGTCCCCAGCTCCTGGCCCTGGTCATTCCACTGACTCTGAGGTTTCCGGAGCACAGGGGTGAGTCACATGGTCTGTCTCGGTGGTCTCGGTGGCACTCAGAGCAAGCTAGGGTCAGGGCATCGGGAGCTCACCTCACTCCAGGGGCTCCTGGGAAGAGGCATTCTGGAAGGCCTCACTGAACAGGCCTCAAAGTAACCAGGCAACTTCTGGTACCTACAAGAGAGACTCAAAGATGGCTCTCGGGGCCTGAAAAAGTGGCACAGAACACCTGGATTCAAATCCTGCTCCACTCACTAGCCATGTAACCTCAGGCACGGGCCTTACCCTCTAGGGCCTCACTTCATTAAGCCTCCCACATGGGGGATAATGCTATTTCTCTGACAGAGCTGCTGTGAAGGTTCCAATAGACGATGTGTCTAAGCAAATGACACATAATAGATATTCAGTAAATATCATTCTTCCCTTCCCCAGCTTCGTGTTGACTCCCTTTCCCCATGGAAAATGAATTAAAAGCAGTCTAGCCTCTCAAAGTCCTGTTCCCACCTAGTCGTAAGGACAATTGGCGCCCCAGGAAACTGTCATGGGAGGGGTCTCAGGCTGGCTTGTGTTTCCCTCCTACTCTTGAAAACTTGGTGCCTTTCAAGTGAGAAATAGTGTTTACTGAAACTCCCCATCCCCACGCCCCTTAAAGTGTGAGCTCTCTCTTTGGCTCCAAGCAAACCCTTTTTAAAGGGAGATTTTCCCACCTCCAGTCTATGTTCCAGAGAGCCCCACAGCTCCTGAGAATCCCCTAAATCTGGTCTCCCACCAAAGGCCGCCCACGGTTGTGCTCTCCTGACAAATTGAGCCTGAAGCCGTTAAGATCTCTTCTGTTAGAACTTTCTAACAGTGTCATAAATCTTTTATTAACATTTGGTATTATACTAATTAAAACTGTTCTCTGTATGTATTATTAATTTCCCCAGCACTTCTTGCTGGGGTGACATTTTTAGCCAGCTAAGCAAAATGTAGCACAGTAAATAAGAAGAAACTCATTTCCAGACAATTAGCCTTGCAGAAAAATAAGTTGGTTAATGGAAGGCATGATGATTACAAATTTTACCTAAATAAACAGGGTATCTTAATGGTAACTCTTCAAGCTAAGTAAACAGATTGGGGTGGTAATGTCCTAAGCAATACTTAAATGTAACTGTTTAATAAATTGGTAAATTACTCATTTCATCTTAGAACAAAATGGTAATACTGTAGTAATAACCTAGTATATATTCCGTAAATATGAAGCATTATCACTTTAGCTCTGTAGAAATCACCACAGTGATATGTCAGCATTGATCTAAAACTGCAGCATTTTATCTCAAGTTTATTACCCATTTTTGAGAATCGCTGAGATTTTCAGAGCATAATGGCAATAAAAGAAGAATTTAAAAAGCGCTTTAATGTGCATAAGTTAATCAGAGGTATCCTCAGGGGGAAAAGGAAATTTGGTAAAACATGAATTATAAGCATCATTTAAACTTACTTTGGACAGTAGAGGTAATAAATGGCACCATAATTTAGAAATAGCTTTTAACATCAATGATGGTAAGTACCACTTTACTGTTCATAAGAATTGCAGAGTGATGGTGCTGAGGCCAATTTTATTAGCCATTTTTTTCTTTATAAAAGCAATCCAACCCTTTCCACAACTGAGGGGACAGGAACAAGAGTTACGTGCTAATATGCAAAATGCATTTAAGTTTTTTGAAATAGAGAATAATAAATTGTGCCAAAAGATAGAGTCTGGAGACGAATGATCATTTAAAAAGAATAAGGCGCTCGCCGAGTTTACATATTTGGGGAAACTTGATAAAAAAAAAAGCCAACAAATTGTTCATACATTTTCCCATTTGCTGGAGCATGCGTGTGTGCTTTCAAATCGGGGAGATGAAGCCATAAATCCTGGCGATTGGGAGATGCCACTACAGGAATATATTTTGGTAAATTGTTGCCACTGACAAATCATTTTTAAAACTATGTAAAGTGCAAGTTCAACTTTCTCTTTAGGTACCCAAGCGACCTGTCTGCAGGGAAGCCTGGGCCCCTGGCTTTGACTTCTGAAGCAGGCACAGGGCAGGGCAGGGGTGCCAGCCGCCAGGCCTTGCAGCTGCAGGTCAGCCAGCCCCCAGAACTTGTTGAGCCACCAAGTAAGCACTCAGCACCCTTCCTCATGCGGCCTCCGAAGAAGGTGGCTGGTGCAGCTGGTGGTGAGCCCGGCTTATGAGGAAGGAACAGATCCAAGCTGTCAGCCCACACCACGCCCTTCAAGATAGAGTAACTCGAAATTCAGCATCTTTGCTTCTCACCTGACGACAAATCAAATGATCCACTTGGATGCAGTTGAGTAACACAGATGCCCTCCCCTCCCCTGCTTTTGAACATGAACTGTGTAAAAGGCCTGGGGTTTCCATCAAAGACCTCTCTTTCTGGAAGTAGGCAGGAACTGAGCTGAATAGTGGGGTGGAGAAGGAGGCAAGGAGAGGAGGGTGGAGACAGCACTGGGTGAGGGCGAGGAGGGGCGGCTCCCAGGGGAGGTTCCTTTGCTGTCCCTCCAGGGGCAGATACCCTGACGTATCCTTGGTGTCCCTCTTGCCCCTGGATGCTCTATCACTCTCTGGTCCCTAAATATCAGTGGCATTGCCTTCTTCAGAGGGAGCCTGGCTTCCTCGTGGGAGAAGCCACATTTTATGTGAGGACGACACCTGCCCTAACCATGTCTGCCCCATCTCCACAGAGCACACCCAAATTTGGTTGAAGATATCCAGGGCAGCTTTCACAACAGATTGGAGCATCCAGGGGCAGAAGACTGTTGTATTCAGACAGCTATGGGGCCTTGAGCAAATAAACTTTCAAGTCACTGAGGCTTTGTCTTCTCATCCACAAAGTGGGGCTTCAAAGGTATTTTATGGGATCATTGCAAGGATTGGATGAGAACATATACCCGATGGGCCTGCGTATAGCACTTGGCACACAGTAGGTGCTTAACACATATTAGGTTTCTTCTCTCTCTGGAGTCAGAACACCTGGATTCCAATCCACACTCTTGTGTGGTTTTGATACGTTATTTGCTTCCCCCCACCTCAAATTCTCCTCTGTAAAATGGGATATCAATGTCTAATTCTTAGGTTTGTTTTCAGAGTTCAAAGATATCCCCTGTGTAAAATGTTCAGCCTATCACCTGGTCCACAGTAGATGCTCTATAAATGCAACTCACTATTATTATCATTTAATAAACATGTACTGAGCGCCTGCAGGATGCCAAATATCAGCAACCAATGTAAACTGAAGCCCCGGAAGACAGCAGAGCATCTACTTACATTTACTTCTAGTAATCTGGATTTTTGGCAATCAATCAATAACTGTTTCTAGAAGAGCCTCTGTGGGGGAGCTGGTATGTAGACTGAGATGAGTCAGAGCTCTAAATTCAGACATAACTGGGTTTGAATTCCAGCTCCACATTTAACTTCTGACCATGAGCAAGTAACTCATCTCTGTGTTTGCTTCCTTCTCTCCACAGAACAAGGACAATTCTTATCTTGTGAACTTTCAAACCAGCTCTAAGTCATTTAATGACAGTAAATGTAACCTAGTGCTTTCTGTGCATCAGGGGGCAAAGTGCTCAGTGGATTATGTCATTTAATCCTCAAGCAACTTCTTGAGGAAGATATATCCTGAGGCTCAGAGAGGTGAAGTAACTTGCCCAAGACCACACAGCACAGTAAGTGGTGAAGCATGGAGTTTAACCGAGGCATTTCAGGGCCTCATGCATGGTTTGGATATACTGCTGCATTAGGCAAACCACACTGATGTGCCATCTTCCTTCCCTAGAGCCCAAAGTCCTTGAGCCCAGCATCAGAGGCTCTCCACCATGCACAGGGCTTCTGGGTGGGAGTGGAAGCCCTCAGAATCCCTTAGATAAATCACAAAAACTGTCACCTTCCTACCACCTTCAGGAAGTTCAAAAGGAATAACAAGATAGAAATGGTAGCAGGAGCAACGATGAGAATGTTTTCAAAACAACCCAGGACTTGCCTGATGTGGTTTAGGGATTGGAATAAGGTACTGGAATTTAGGTATTGGAACTGACCAGAATTCCCTCGGGCCTTCAGTGAAGACATAGCCTTTAACAATAATGTTTGAGAGGCTTGGGTGATAAAAGCCCCCCGAGCTGGAGCCGGTCTGCTTCCCTTCGGGCCCTGTCGCCCACATTTTCTAAACCGGTGGCGCTGGGGCAGTTGTGGCTCACTCCCCTGAGCCTCCGTTTCCTCATCTGTAAAATGGGCTTTGCAATAATACCATCCCCTAGGGGAGCGGTGTGGATTCCATGAGATCGCTGCAGATGCCTTGAACACAGACGGGTGCAGCTCAGAGGGGGCTCCGGGACTTGGAGACTGGGCGCAGGGCGCCCTCCCTGCTCAGAGGGGCCCATCGATCCTGCCCACATTCAAACTTGAAACCGGGTTGTTAATAAAGTCGCCCCTTACCCAGGGTCCTCTCGGCTTCCTTCTAGAGGGCTTCCTTCTGCTCTCCCCTTCCCCTTAGTCTCGCTAGGTCCTAGGAACAAAAGTGCCCCAGCTGGGGCCGCCCAAAGAACAGATGCAAAGACGCGGCTGTTAAGCATACTGGATACTCGCTGTCACCCCTCTGAGCCCACCACCACCTCCTCCAGCCCCAGAGTCTCGGGGGTCCTTGTCCACTGGTACCCCCGAGGACAGACCTTCCCAGCCCGGCCGAGGGAGGGCGGGGTCTTTTCCTGAGCGCTCTGATCCCTCGCGCTGGCTGCGTCTATGCAGGCAGGAGGGAGGAGTGGATTTCTCCTAGATGGGGACAGAAGGAGACCAAGGGTGCGCTGCCATCCCAGGCTCCAGGCCCTGAAGAGTTTCAGCGCTTCGCGGATAAGTCCATCGATCACTAGGGCTTGATAGCAAAGCCAATACATTCCAGGTAGCCGGGCAGCGGGGGAGCTGCGCACGAGGTCGGGAGGCTTTAAAAGCCAATCTAAGACTCTCACTCCGCGGAGGATTTGGCTTCTTTAAAGTCGGGGGAGTCTGGGTCAGCACAAATCTCTCTAATGACCCGGAGGCTGGTAGAGCTTTTCCAGGCTGCGATCTGTGCCTGGGTCAGGACACAGCCTGCCCAGGTCCCGCAGCCAGGGGTCCGGCAGACCTGGGCCTTTGCCTCAGAGCCGAATTAAGGTGCAGGGTGAACTTGGATAGGTCACCTGCCCTCTCTGCTACTCCCTTTCCTAATTTCTAGCATGGGAACTCACAGGAATATTCTGGGGATTTAATGGGATGGTGGAAGGTGGAAAAACAGTGAAATATTCTGTTCTCATATATTTTGTCTTCTCCGCTCCTGATCTCCTCTCCACGCCAATTGGGACTGTATCAGAGGGATTTAATAACTAACTTATTAATTGATACTTACAAGAACAACAATGTCACATCATTTCAACTAAAGGGAGGGGCACATAAGACCTCTGACCTCAGTGTAACAGCCTGAAACGGACCACTTCCCATCAAACCGGAACAAGGCCGGGTTTCCCAGCTGATTTCTTTTACCACCGTCCCAGAGCGGTCCGGGGAGAAGTGACTCCAGTAGAGGACACTGCCCATTTGTGGGCTTCCTCCAAAACAACAGCACCTCTGATTAAATCCCTGCATTATTGGTAGGCACTGGATTAGATTTGCTATGCATAAATACATATTTACGCCCTTTATAAGTCTCATAATAAATTGGTAACCCACTGTACCATAATCCATGGTTCTTTCCTTTCCCTGGATGAGTCCTTAATGACTACGTAGCCCTAATTTTAAAGATAAGGAAACCAAGGCCCGGAGGCGTGAAGTCACTCACTCAGGGTCACACGGCAAGGGAGCAACAGAATTGAGCAGAGAACCCGTGCCGCCAGCGGCTGGGCACCGATCACCACTTCAATTCCGCAAGGCTTTTCCAAGTCTGAACCGAGAAACCGTGAGTCTGGGTCCGGTACCGACGCTGAGCGGCGATGCCCGTGCAGAGCGGACGCTAATACAAGTGGGGCAGCACCGCGAGCCAGCGGCTTTCTCACAAGAAAACCGGCCTTCAGTGATGATAAACCTTAACTATACCAGAACGCAGGCGCCTGCACCACAGCCACCGCCCTCCGGCTTGATATACACGGGTTTGGGTTGCGCCCAGGTTGCAGGTTGGGATTTGGCGAAGGTTTCCAGCAACCGTCAGCTCGGTCGCAACCTGAGGTCCAGCCCCGGGCCCGGCGGTGTCGGCGGGAAGTTGGAGGCCACGTTCCGCGGCCCCTAACTAGGAGCGCCTGACCCGGCCGCGGCAGAACAGAGCGCGCACTGCCTGCTGCAGCCCTGGCCGCGGCTGAAACGCGCAGGGGCGGCTCCACTCGCGTGGGCAAAGCCGCGTCCTTCTGCCGCAGGTGCGCTAGAAGCGCCCCGGCTCCCAATTCTGCGCCATAAATCGCTGAGCTGCTGAGGCGGGCGGGAGAAAGTTACCCGGCCCAGAGGCGCAGTGGGGCCTCTGGGTCCCATCGGTGAGTTCGGGCGGCCGGGAGGCCTAGACCAAGTCTCCCCGCTTCTGCACCGAGGGCAAACCGCGGCCCGCGCGCAAAGCTGGGAGCCGGGAGGCGCTGGGCGCCCTTGGAACTCCGAGCGCACAGGATCTTTATTTCCCACTGAGACGAATCCTCACTAGACAAAGCCCCTGTTTCCTGCCAAGCATTAGAAGAGAGAGCATGGTTTAGGAAGCGAGAGCGCGGAATATCTACTTAGCAGAGCAATCTGCCGCTGAGCTACCCAGAAATAATTTCTGAACTTCTGGAGCCTTAGTTCCTCTTTCTGCAAAGTGGGAAGGAGCATCCAAACCTTGCCGGGATGCTGTGCGAGTTACCGTAAATCACATACTGCAAACAAAGCTCCCGGCCTACCGCCGGCACTGTGCAGAGAGCGGCCGAAGAGTCTTCCTCATTTCTTTCAAGGGGAAGCGAGCGGCCACACCAGAGTTTTCGGCGCGGTCTCTCGTGGGCTCTCACACAACCTGACCCCCCCCCCCTTACTCCCCCAAATCCAGCCTCCTTCGGCTGCGGAGACTCCCGGGGAGATCAGAGCTCAGCCTACCTCCCGGCGCGGCCCTGCAGCCTGGCTCTCCTTGTGGACGCCTCCCGCCCAGGCCTCCCCACTTGAGTCTCGGGGCTCGGGCCGCGCAGCTTCCTCACGGCTCGCGCTCCTGCATCTGTAAAATGGACGCGGCTTTAGAGACGCGGCGAACCAAGGCTACGGAAAGCCACCGGGAAGGACGGCGTGGCGACATGCGCATCTCTCGTCCTAAACCCCCTCCGCAGCTCTACACCCGCGGAGGTAGGGCCTACGCTGGTGAAGGAGACGCACACATAGGACCTTCTAGCCTGCTCCATATTCTCTTTCGCTAAACCAGACTCAGGGAAGCCTGCCTGAGCCGGATATTACTGCGCCCGGACTCCGTCTGCGATTACGGCCCACCCCTTATGGTGGGGGGAAAGGGACTTATGTCCCTTACGGGACGTTCCGGGTCTTTGATCCCGCGCAGCTACCGTGGAAACGCCTCGCGGCTTTGCACGTCGGAAGCCTGGGATAAAGGGCAGAACGCGCTGCCTCAGCTCCGCAGCCGCTCCCACCCACGGGGGGTGCCCACACTGCTCTGGGTGGATGAAGGCGGGAGACCGAACCCACCCGGCTCCACAAGAGTGGGCTCAGCCCCCTTCCTCGATGAGGCCCCCACCCCCAGGCGATCTCTGGCTCGGCAAGTCTTGGAAGGGGTAAAAAGCGCTCCGAGACGGCGACCGGGAAGCCAGGCGGCCCCGAGGGCCGCAGCGGGACCAGCTGCCCATCCTCGAGCCTGCCTGAACGCCGACCCGGGGCGGGCTCTCGGCCGGAGACCCTGTGCGTAGAACGAAGCGCCCGAGAAAAAA
>PVKY010010073.1:0-12876 GCA_004027775.1 Bradypus variegatus
CTGGGGTGTCCGCGCCGCCTTGGGGTGTCCGCGCCGCGCTGGGGTGTCCGCGCCGCCCTCGGGTGTCCGCGCTGCGCTGGGGTGTCCGCGCCGCCCTCGGGTGTCCGCGCTGCCTTAGGGTGTCCGCGCGGTGCCGGGATCCTCGCGTCCTGGGCGCTGAGGGGTGGCCCCTCCTGGCGGCCACCGGAGCCCCGAAAGCGCGGCCCCTGCGGGCAGGGCAAGTCCGGAAGCTGCGGGCTTCTCCCGACAGGTCAGGAGCGTCGCGAGGCGGCGGGATCGGGGGAGGGTCGCAGCCCCGCGGTGGGAGCAGCATGGCCCTGCGCCGTGCCTGTCCCCGCCAAGGCGTCCTCTCCTCGGTTTCTCGGTTCACCTGCGCCTCCCTTCCTTCCTCCAGGTCAGAGCGCTCCCCCGACCCGTGTGAGCCGCACACGCCGCCGCCACCACCCGCACAGCGCCGAGCTGCCACGCACCCTCCCCGAGAGCGGGACCGCGCCCCGGCAGCTGCGGTGTGGCGCGCAGGAACCCGCTCACTCCCTAAGCACCATCCTGACTGACAAATTTTCAGAACAGGGTCGATGAGGTCACATGACCCCGGTGGTGACTCTTGAGAATTTCACGTTTAAGGGTTATGTTAAACGGTTTTCAGGAAAACAATAATAAAATCCCAGAAAAGACATTGGATCTCCACGTTTTAAGGAAATTACAGTAAAGGATGTTTCCTTCGTAAAACAGAACCGTGAACCTCCTTTACCCTAACAAATACGAACTGAACGGCCTGCTGCACTCCAGACACAGCGCGTCCTCCGACCCCGCAGAATCGAGGGTCGCTGAGCACCGACATGGACGGGGGCACGTAGGTGAGCGGAGGAACCACACAGACGCCTCTCTCCTAGCTGACTGAAGACAGGTGAATGTTTTCCAAGAGAGGTCAGTCCCAGAGTCAGGATGCGATGCTGCAGGACTCGAGCAGCTCAGGAAGCACTCGCCGTCCCTCCCAGCCCGACACTGAGCTTGTTTGCTGGTTCCCTGAGGGGCCCAGGTTATACCCAGGTGCCTCCCAAGTGCTGCTCGGAGGTGAGGCACCAACTGAGCCACACTGCGCGGGGCCCTGCTCCCCACAACTCCTGCCTCCCATGGGGGCCCTTCGTCCTGCCTCTCGCCTCCATTATCCATTCCCCTTCAAAGCAGGGGCACACCTGTGGGCGACTGTGGGACACACCTGCAGGTGACTGTGGGACACACCTGTGGGCGACTGGGGGGCACACATGTGGGTGACTGGGGGACACACCTGTGGGTGACTGGGGGGCACACCTGCGGGTGACTGGGGGACACACCTATGGGTGACTGTGGGGCACACATGCGGGTGACTGGGCAGATCTCATCCACTAAAAGTCTGTATGCACCAGAGACTCTCTTTCCTTCTGTCTCTGTCCCTCCCTCCCTGACTCCTCCCCTGAGCGAAGCATTTGATCAGCGAATCTGGAAGAATTAAGTACACGTCAGTCCCACCTCCTTCCTTCTTCTCTCTTTGTGTTCTGATCTGTTCTCTGCCTCAGGGAAGCAGGCTACACATTGTGGGTCTACAGGTGTGGAGATGTGCCTGTGGCTGTGTTAAGAAGTTCACCTAATTCCAGGTGGAGCCCCAACAAACCTAAGCAGACCCCAATAGCAGAGGAAATATCTTATATACCTCCACCTGACTCCTGGGTCTATCTTCCAATTGCTTCTAAAATCAAGAAAGGCAGGTGATTTATTGACCCCCTAAAATCTCAATGCATAGGTGGTAGAAATATGTTTAATATATAAATATTAACCAATAGCTGTATACAAAAGATTGAAATTGGGTTACTATTACCAGATATAAAAATTAACTCAAAATGGATCAAAAACCTAAATGTAAGTGCTAAAACTATAAAACTCTTAGAAGAAAGCTTAGGGGTAAAATTTTGTGACCTTGGATTAGATAATGGTTTCTTAAATATGACACTAAACACCAAACACAAAGCAAACACAGGAAAAAATAGACAAATTGGACTTCATCAAAATTAAAGCTTTTTGTGTTTCATAAGACTCTATAAAAAAAAGTGAAAAGACAGCCCACAGAATGGGAGACAATATTTGCAAATCATATATCTGATAAGGGTTTAATATTCAGAATATATAAATTACTCTTACAGCTAAACAATAAAAGGACAAGTAGCACAATTAAAAAGGAGGCAAAGGATTTAAATAGATACTTTCCAAAGAAGATATGCAAAATGGCCAAAAAACACATGAAAAAAATGCTCCACATCATTAGCTGTCAGGGAAATGCAAACCAAAACCCCAGTGAGAAACCACTGTGCACTCATAGGATGGCTGTTGTTAGAAAGACAGACCACGGCAAGCACTGACGATGCTGCAGAGACTGGAATGTGCCTGCATTGCTGGGGGGTGATGTGAAACAAAGCTGGTTCTTCAAAATGCGAATGTGGAGTTACCACGGGACCCGGCAATTCACTCCTAGGTACATACCCAAGAGAGACATCCACACCGCAACTGTTCACAGACGCCAGGCAGCATTATTTGTAATAGCCCCAGCGAGGAAACAACCCAACTGTCCGTCAGCTGATGTACGGGCAAACAAGGATGGTGCATACCCACAATGGGATATTATTCAGCCATAGGTTGTAATGAATACTGATTCATGCTGCCATTTGCATGAACCTTGAAAACAGAATGCCGAGTGAAGGAAACGAGACACAAAAGGCCACATATGGTTTGATTCCATTTATGTGAAATGTCAAGAATCAGTAAATCCCTGAAGACAGAAGGTGAGCAGGTGGTTGCAAGGAGATGGGAAGTGACTGGTGGGGTTCCCAGGTCTCTCTTTCTGGTGACGGAAATGCTCTGAGTTAGAACCGGTGGTGGCTGCACAACCCTGAGCTCTTCTGAAAACTGCCAAACACAACAAAGGGGTGAATTTTATGGTACGTGAAGTATGTATCAATTTTTAAATTAATTGTATAATTAATTGTCTAAAACTGGGACAACAAAAGAGGTAGAAAACAGGAAATTAAATGGTGTAAAATGAAAACCTGTTTTCTGTTGCTTAGAAACCAGAAGCAAAAAAAACAAGCATAAATAAAAGCCAAATAAGTTCACAATGATTTTGCTAAAATTCACATTGGTCATTAAGGAAATGTTAACATCTGGATCTTCATTTTGAGATTAGCTTTTTCTCTTTTCTTAAATTCCTGTGCAAATGAGTTAATCATTACAGACTCATGTATATAGCAATATATAAATCCACATATATAAATAACTATCATTTGGGCAGTTTAAGATATTAGCTTACATAAAATAAATATAATTTTAAAACATAAAACTATGAGTTTTACAGTATAAAATTCAGTTTGCTCACAGGTAATGTGTGTTCTCATGGCCACCTTGCCCCTGTGATGCTTCATAAAACAGTAATCCGCCCTCGAAGCGGAGCACGCTTTACGCTTCACCACCTCTTCTAAGACTCTCCAGAACCCCTGGGAGGCAACATCAGCACCAACGTCCTCGTGCCACAGATGAGGAAACTGAGTCGCAGGAAGGTAAACATGTTTTGCCTGATGCTTCACAGCCAAATGGTGGTCAGGCTGTGACACTGCCACAGGGAAAGTCTCCCAGCTCCCAGACTGGAGCTTTTGGCAGCGCCCTCTGCCCCGCTAGTCTGCGTTTCTAGAGCAAGCTTGGTCCTGGGCCATCCCGGAACAACGGACCAAGAAGTGCAGGATGCACACAGCATGCGGTGACTGCAGCCACCCAGTTCCCTTACACAACACCCCCCAACACACACAATCCCACCCGATATCAAAGGTCCACAACCTTCAGCCAATGGACAGGGGTCCTGGGCTGCTCCCTGATGCTGAGAAACAGCACCTAATGGGCAACCCTTCAGAACCATGCAAATGCCTGGCAATAAAATATCTTCAGGAAGAGATGCAGAAAAATTATATCAACACAGACAGTGCATTGGGAAAAAGCATGAAATTTTCATTTTATCTTATTAAATGATTCAGGTGAATTCTATAAGGATCCTGAAGTTTCTACAAAGTATATTTTGAAGTCTCCAAATCTCACTAATAAGCTGAATTTTTTTTTAACTTTTCATCCAGATGGTTTAACTTCATGTAAAATCTGTTAATATAAAAAGAAACTATTTCTCAAATGGATTCTGTGCTGTATGTCATTGAACATCTTATTGGATAATATTGAAGGATAATAGAAAAGTAGATTTGTCAAAGGTATCATTTCCTGCTGGCTTTTTAGAGGAGGAGGGACAAAGGTGATGTCTCCCAGCTGAGGAGGACATCACGGGGGTGACGGAGCTGGTGACGGAATTGGCTTCAAGATGTCAGTCTGCAGTGAACGAGCCACCTGGAGCCCCCGAGCTGCTCTGAGAGGCTCCAAGATGTGACGGACATCACTGAGTCTGAGCATCACACACCCAGGGGGCCAAGGGACGGGAGACTGGAGGTCAGCGAGGGGAAGAGCTGCAGTGGGAGAGCCCGACCCGTCCCGGGGGTGGGAGAGCCTGATCTGACCCTGGGGTGGGAGAGTCTAGACCCGTCCCTGGGTGGGGGAGCCCGACCCGTCCCTGGGGTGGGAGAGCTGCAAGGAAACACAGCTCGACTCTGAACACGGCGAATGCAGCAGGGGAGATGGATGCTGCTAAACTACCAGAATGCTGTGGTGTTCTGGCAGAAACTTCATGCAGCACATGATTTCCAGTGACTTGAAAATTAATAATGTAAAAGGCACTACAGAGTTATGACAAAAGCAGGACAAAAATTATATATTAAGTAGGGTCCAAATATTTTAGTATACCAAAATATACCAAAATTTTAACAGTGCTTTTCTCTGGAAAATGTGATTGATGGTGATATTTATTCCTTTCCTGATATTTTCTAAATTTTTAAAGTGTTTTACAATAATTACATGGCTATTACAATAAGTACATATAATTAATATTATAAAAATAGTATCATGGGTTCTTGCTATTTAATTTAATCCCACAATTAATACAATTAGAAAGCAAACAATATTTTTGCATGTGTGAAGCACATCAAACTTCCTAATGTTCTTGTGTGGTGACTTTAGACTTTGACTTTTTCTTAAAGCAGAGAAATCCTCAGCAGTGAAGATGCAGTGAGAACTGGGCTTACAGGGCCTTTGCTTCATGGTCCCCAAGGATGTGGGAGAGAAACCGCACCACAAAATACTTAACCTAAATGTTATTCATTTTATTAAATTAAATATTAAATTACTGATAGATATATATTCCTATGTATTACTTAGATTAAAATGTAATATTAGGATGATTTAAATAATAGGAAATATTTTAAAATATTTAGTAGAGTGGTGCTCCATAATCTCTGGAAAGAATTTCGCTAGTGGCCAAGCTCTATAATGATTGCAGGGTCCTTTCAGTTTTGACTGCCAGCCCGGCTCACTCGGGCCTGAGCAACTTGTTTCGGCTTCGTCCAGGACAGGGAAGGGAGCGGCACATCCTTGGAAGCCTCTCAGGACCTCTGAACTCTGGATCCGAGGTCAGTGATGAGGCTCGAGGCACCTGCTTCCCACGACAGCAAGTACTTTCCAGATGGCGTCTCAGCTGGAAGCAGGGTCTGTCGTGTCACTGCTGCCCCGGAGACCTGGTCTGGGAGCAGAGCACGTGACAGGGGCTCCATCAGCGCGCTGCGTACTTGGTTGAGTGAAATGTGTGACACTGAGGATGAGGAAGTGACGGCAGAGAGCTGGTCCCGTGGATTCTCAGCGGGTCATGCTGTCGGGGCGAGATGAGCCAGCTGCTGGGAGGACGTGCCGCCTGACAGCAGAGGGCGTGGGGTTGGGTCTCGCAAGAACAAGGTGCAGTCGAGTGCAGGCCGCTAGGGACAGGGAGCCTCTGACTTCTGTCCTTTCCTGGCTGTCACAGAACCTCAAGCTCAACCCTTCCCGATCTTTTTTCTGATGAACACTGATGCTTTGGGATTTCCAAGCCTCCAGGCCTGTTTTTCTCTGTTTGCTCTCCAGGGTTGCTGCTCCACTGGGCCCCCCGCAGGCCCATTTATCTGCCAGGTATGCTCTCTGCCCCTTTTGGTTCCTCTAAAATACATGCGACCTGCCCTGGCTCCCTCCTCTTCCTTCCGGAACGTGGCCGGCTGCTGGTCAAGGGTTGGAATCAGGCTGTTCTCTCCTGCTCTGCAAGAGGAGCCATTCAGAAGGCAGCAGCACAGATTTGGGGATCCCCCCGCCCCCACCTTAGTGGTCTGAGTCAACGGGGCTGGCTGCCAGCAGAGCCAAGGAAGCCGTGTCCTATGAGGTCTGTGATCCCAGTCCAGCGATGCCTGCTGGGAAGTCACACACTGGGCATGAACCTCCAGCGTACGGATTGCTCTGCTCTCTTTCAATGTGCAGAAATGCAGAAAGTCAGCCATACAGGCCTCTCTCACCACACCTCGGAACAAAACAAGGAGAAATAAAGCCACTCCACAGTCACCGTTCCCAACAGCCAGTGTGCTCCCCAATCTTGTGTTTAACTATTAGAACAAGTTTGCTTGCCCACACTCCATTAATTCCATCAACTGGGAGGCGAAGCCAATTAAAGGGAAATTTGCCTCAGAATAATTTCCTCAGTTATTACAGATGGAAGCCGGCCCCACCTCCAGCCTCTCCAGTTTAACACACCAGAGAGAGAGACTGGAAACCCGTTCACCCGAAGCTGATTGACATTTAAGATGTTGCAGCACGTGTTTCCGAAAGACGCTGTGAAGACCAAGTACATATCCGAGGGTATGAAGTGAAAAGGTTCATCCGTCCACACCACCTTGGAAGGCCAACTCATCCAAGCAATCTTCCATCTCTTACTGACCTCTTCAGTTGATGTTCAGTTATATTCCTAAAGAAAGGTTGGGAGGAAATAAAATTGTTAATCCTCATTGAGAAATAGTAACTGCCTCAAATATATAATTAATCTCACGTAAATAAGTTAGCGACCTCTTCATCTTTTCAACTGTAATATTCTGTAGACCAGGGATGTCACTGTTATTTTTACACGTACGTGAAAGAATTGCTTACTTCCAGCTGGGTGTGTCCATACTCAGCGTCTCGGCCTCGTCTCTGTAGTTTAGCTGTAACGTGTAGGTTACTTTGCCTTAGCATCTCTGTAGCTAGCTTAGCCTGTAACAGTATTGACTGTTTCTGTACTGACTCACCATACTGAATTGGAATTGAAAATTCAGCTTTACCCTAATATATTGACTATGCTAATCCCCTGCCTTCTATAGAGACTGAACATATAAATCAAAACTTCATATTTATTTCCAATTAGTGCTAAATGTTTTATCTTGTTCTCACATGGTCAGTAAATTTTCCTATTTGTATGGAATGGCTTTTGTCCATAGAACAGGCACAGCCTACAGAATCAACATTTTCATTTTCAGACAAGATTTGTCTTGAGCAGCTCAAGGGCTTCACATGTCAGTGTCAAGGTCCGCACTGGTGTGCGCTAGGAACCTAATAAACGTTTCATAACTGCTCAGTAGCTCCTAGGACATAGCAGCTGGACAGTTGCCAAAAGCCAGTGGTGTATTTGTTATCTTAAAAACAATTTATTTCAGTAAAAATTTAAAGAAATTAAACATAAGCAATGAACTGATAACATATGTTGTAAATAGCCAGCATTTATCTTAAAATATAGGAAAACACCAAAAGTTTGAATAGTTAAAATATGGAAATTATCAAAACTTTAATGCTGCATTTAACTCATGAATGGGAATGCTTTTACTTAATGTCATCGCCGTGCCATGCTTATTCCAATTCTTTCTAATTTGCTGAAATACTCATAATGCAAAATTTGCCATTGGCTTTAAGGTGTGCTATTCAGTGGCGCTTACTACGTTCACGTGTGCGACCGTCACCCAGTGCAGGACGTCTGCATCCCCGAGGAAACCTGCCCCCTCGGCAGGCGCTGCACTCCCCGGGGCGGCCCCCACGCCCCTGGCCACTGCGAGTCCGTTTCCTGTCTGTGGGTTTGCCTGCTCTGGACGTTTCAGGTAAATGGGCCACACGGTGTCTGCCTTCTGCACACTGAAGCTTTAATCGTGTGCATCAGTGTCATTTCTGCCCTCACATTAACGTTCTAGATCTGATTCCCTCTGTGAATTAGAGTCCCTCCCTGACTCCTGATATTTAAAGCACAACTTAATGTTGCTTTTTCTTTGACAGGACTTGAA
Source organism: Bradypus variegatus (assembly GCA_004027775.1). NCBI lineage: Eukaryota > Metazoa > Chordata > Mammalia > Pilosa > Bradypodidae > Bradypus > Bradypus variegatus. The sequence goes on from PVKY010010073.1 coordinate 8,268, forward strand.
ATCACACCAGAGCCCAGGACACTGGTTCCATGTAAGGTCCTGCCTGCATTGCGCTAGCGCTGGCCCAGAATACTTGTCGACTGACAGTGTATCAAACGATAGGATGGTTATCTTTCCTTATGACAAAACGCCAAAGGCAAGGTGGTTCCAGGAAAATTCAGCATTTCATTGATGGCTTCAAGAATATGGGTTTCTTTTAATTTTCCGCTCTGCCACCCCCAGCTGAGCCTTCTCCCTGACCAATGGTTGTAAGACGGCAGCCCTGCAGCTTCAAGTCACCGCCTCACAAAGCTCATCCCGGGCAGAAAAGGATCGCCCTTCTTCTTGCATCAATTCTCACGAGGACAGAAAAACTTTATTGGAAGCATCCCAGCAAATTCCTCCTCATGTCTCACTCACTACAGTCATGTCACAGCCCTACCCTTGCGCGGGGCCGGCCCCTACCTGTGCACAGTGTGAGCAGGGCTGTGGCTCCTCCAGGTCAACATTCAAGCCTGGGATCCAGGGGCACCCACCAATCCCAGTACCAAAAACACAGCAACACAGTGCGGTTTGCTAGTAAGGAAGCCGGGGAACGACAAGCTGCCACTCAGATGTTTGTGCCAGTTCTAAAATCAATTGCTTTTCCACCCTGCCTTTCAAAATGTTTCCCTAAGGTTGGACAGAATATGGCATAAAACCTGAGTAACTTGGCTGACCAGACATCATTAAAAGGGGTGGCTAAGACTGAGCTCTCAAAACTCGCGTGTCACTCAGCCTGATGCTGGTTAACTGAAAGTAAAGGACGTGTGGCTCTCAGGACACCTGAGCTGGCAGAAAGAGCAGAATTGCTGCACTGTAGGAGAGCAGGTGAGGAAGGCATCACGTCAAGGGAATATTTTGAAAATACCCTTTCCTTTACCCTGAAGCGTCACGTTTACTGGGTAATTTACTCATAAATCAGGAGTGATTCTGACAGTTTCTAAATTGGACTAATTTCTCTCCCCCACTGAAGTAACTACATTTTTCAGGAACTAGACTGTATCTACCAGCTGGTGTCAGGTAGATGGAGCCTTAATTGAACCAAGGAATCCAGAGGCTCATCAGTTACGGATTTGGCTAATGAGGGGGAGAGCGAAGATTACGCTCAGTTCAAAGAAGGAAACGAAGCCCAGCCCAGAGCGGGAGCTGCCCACCTTCTGGGGGAAGAGGACAACCGGAAACCTGAGGAGTCCGTTAGCTCCAAGCATAAAGTGGCATAAATCCTGCTGCTGGTGAGAAGCCTCAGAAGCAAACATCCGCCTGAGCTCTGCCTCATGGCTTGGGAAGGGTTTGCACAGTTGGTTTTTGTTCTTAGGGAAAGGGATTTGTAGAAAGTGAAAAAAATTTGGTGGTCATCATCATTGCTTGGCCAGCTCTCTTTTCACAACTGCAAGTTCAGGGAGAAAGAAGAGTGTGTTTACAATTATTTCTCTCCTACTAGAAACCCAAGGCTTCATTCTGAAACTGGAGGATGGGTTGTTAATGTTACAATTTATGGGGAGCTTATCCACAAACATCAGCTTGCAGGTGGTTTGGGAAAGGGCCTCATTCTTATCAGACATTTCCCTGGCTGCCTTTTCCTGGTCTTGGATGTTAGCTTTAGCACAGCACCGTCACCCACTTAAATGAGAATAACAAAACTTGTGCAGACCTTTAGAAACTGAGTTTCTCTCACCTTTACAGCTGTCTATCGCATGTCTTTATCACTAGGTTCTAAACCTCACCTTTTTCCCAGAACAGATGAGAATTAAACAAGAAGACCCTGAGCTCCTTAAGAGCCACAGAGGCTACAGGGAGGGATGCAGATTTTTCTTTTAAGCCTAAAAGAGAGAAGTAGAGAAAGCCCACTACCCTGTGACCAACTGAACACAAGGAGAGAAGCAGGTGGTTTGCTGGAAGAACTGTAGTCCAAAATTATAATATCGGTTCACTGTCTGCAATTTATTTCTTTGAAATAATGATCATAAACTGTTCAATGATTCTAGTTTTACTGCTGTGCTGAGAATGATTTTTGAACTGGGTGCTCAGAGCTGTTCACACAGGAGAAAATCAGTCTTGTTGCTTTATGCTTGCATTGCATTTAAGGAGTCAAATAGAATCCTCTAGCTGGTACATGCATTTTATTCACTACTCATTGTTCTGAATGACATTCTTTTTCCAACAGATAATTCAAAGGGCCACTACTGGACCCATGAAGAGCCTCTGACTGGCGTAGTCCTGGTGCACTCTTTGTAAATGGGAGGCCTGTGACCCAAAGGTGCTGTGCGCCGGGGAGGAGCCTGGGATGGGGACACAGCAACAGACTGTGCATATATGGCTTTTTATATTTGTTTAGCAAAAATTAACCTCGGTGCTATGTTATGAAGTCATTTAGTTACATTAAAAGGCTAATTGCTATTAAAATCTCTCACACTGCTACTCACATTCAAGCAAAGCAAACCGAAGTCAAGTATTGACACGTTGACAGTACTGCCGTAATCCTTCTGATGTTTGCATTTTTCTTGGCTGGTCTGTGAGCATCTTGACGTTAACAGGATACTCACAAATGCTGGTAACGGAGCACAGTGAGCTGAACCAAGGCAAACACATACGACGTCCGCTGGTTTCAAGCATGTCGGTGGTGCATGCTTTGGGGTTGAGAGCTGTGGGGCTGGGATTCGAGCACTGACCGTGCCACGCCAGGTAGGTAAACGTGGTCGAGTCACTCTGCCCCTCGGCGTCAGCGTCCTCACCTGGAGACGGAAACCCCAGCGGCCTCCCTCCCCGACCGCGAGTCTCCGGCACAGGTCCCGGCACGTGGTGAGTGGACGTTCCAAGTCTCCCCGTGATGCCGCTGTCTGAGAGGAGCAACCCTGGGACTTGCCTGTTCTGTGGAAGCTGAATTAGAAACTCAGAAGCTGAAACGTCTGAAAACATCAGGCCTTGCTCAGTCATCTCTCTTCCTCCTACACATTCCCTCTCTCCCGGCACAAGCAGCCCCCTGCTTGCACGTGCTGTACCTTGGGTGGCCCGTCCTAACTCACTCGCTCCTGGTGACGGGCTGGCCAGACGCCACAGGAGCCGGCTGGCACTGACCACCAGAAAGTCTGTCTGTGCCCACTGCACCGTGGGGCCTGCACGGAGAGTATCTCACAGGAAGAGCCCCGTGACCCGCCGAGGCCAGCATGGCCCCTCACCTTGCTTTCCCCCTGCCTTCGGTGCTGCTGAAGTGGCTGCCCCAATTCCCGCTCTGCTCAGACTCAGCCTCTGCTGGGCCCAACTCTGGAGAGACGGGGAAGTTAATTCCGAGGCCTGAGCACCGAGCTGGTGGCTCCCGTCTGTCCACGGTGTGCGTCGGAAGCAGGACTCTGCACGGTCCCAGTGAGCTGAGCTGGGCCTGAGGGGCAGTGGGAGCAGAGGGGGGGCCCCCAGCCTTGCTGGGTGGCGGGAGGGAAGCAGGGAGCCCTGGCTGTGGCCCCGAAGCTCCTCAGGGAAGGTTGATTTGGGCCCAGAAACACCTTGACCTCCGTTTTCCACAGCTGTTGCCTGTGCTCTGATCTCCCAAGGATCGCACAGACCACAGAATTCCCGGTGAGGGGCTGCAGGCTGCAGAGGGTGGGCAGGGCTGGTGCAGCCCCTGCGGAATGGAGCAGGGAGATGCACAGTTTTTAGCTCGAGTCAAACGTGGATTTTAACCTGTGTGAGACACAGGGGCCCTTGAGAGAGCTGAGAAGGGAGGTTTTGCCGAAAGCCCGCCCATGGGTCTCACTGGGGTGGGTGTGGGAGTGTGTGTGCACACATGCGGCCTGCTGCCGTGAGTGTGCACGGGGGGTGGCAGGGGAGCATCCACCCTGGCTGACGCCCCGGCTTCCCGTCCCTCCCTCCCTCCCCCAGGCCCCTGTCTTGCCCTCCCCTCCCTCGTCTGCTCCGGGTCCTACTCGCTGCTCTGCTGGTGGTGGGTGCCTGGTAAGGAGGGCGAGGGGGAAGGAGAGGCTCCCAGGGGTCTGCCCGCAGGAAACAAATGCTAACTGCAAAATCAGGCACCTTTGCACACATGTGCAAGTAACCAGCCCATGGAAGCCCTTTATCCTGGTGTGCTAGGAGAGCGTCTGTACCACTACGAGCAGCACTGTTACTCCCGTCAGCACCGATGTTACCACCACCGCTGTTACTCCCGTCAGCACTGACATCACCCCCATAGTTATTACTCCCACCAGCACCGATGTTACCACCACCGCTGTTACTCCCGTCAGCACTGACATCACCCCCATAGCTATTACTCCCACCAGCACTGATGTTACCACCACCGCTGTTACTCCCATCAACACTGACATCACCCCCATAGTTATTACTCCCACCAGCACCAATGTTACCACCACTGCTGTTATTCCCGTCAGCACTGACATCACCCCCATAGCTATTACTCCTGTCAGCGCCAATGTTACCACCACCGCTGTTACTCCCGTCAGCACTGACATCACCCCCATAGCTATTACTCCCACCAGCACCAATGTTACCACCACCGCTGTTACTCCCGTCAGCACTGACATCACCCCCATAGCTATTACTCCCACCAGCACCGATGTTACCACCACCGCTGTTACTCCCG
>PVKY010010074.1:0-12872 GCA_004027775.1 Bradypus variegatus
AATTTTAAATACAATTTTAGAGAGTTCACTGTCACAAGCTTACAATCAAAGAGTAATAACTGAGTTTCAGCTAAACATCATGTACAAATACCAGTAAACACAATAGGCCTAATACTTAATAACCTTTTTGACTCATTATTCGTGATGACGTTTACTTGTTAAAGATAACTGAGATCAAAGCACCACTGGTACCATTTCTGAATTTTTAAAAAATGAAGCTGGCAAAGAAATGCACTGATATTTATTAATAAGGCATTCATTAAAAAATGTTAATAAATAATTTAAGAATTTTCACTGTCATAATAAGAATACACGGGTTTAAACTGTTGTGTCTTCAATTTGAATTAAAGTTTGTAATAAATGTATTTTACATAAATGAACTATATTAGGATATGTTTCTAAAGATTAACACTAATTATTGTCTGTTTATATTTTACATAATTTTACTCCATTTATTTTATTAGGAAAAAAGCCCCTTTCCCTATACTTAGTGCTATCTGTGCTCAGAAAAGCTCTCCTGGTGGCATCTTGTGAAGGCTGCCCTCTATTAATAGGATAGGAAACACGCACTTATCTCCAAAAGAATGGGTGGATAACCACAAAGCAAGTGTAACTGTTCCCAATAAGTAAAACAGAATATGTGTCACTGTGGGCAAAGAGCACTCAGCTAGAAGAGCTCTGCCACCTGGGTGACTTTAAGAAAATCACTTCAAAGCTTTGTGCTTCAGTTTCCTCATGTGCAGAATGAGGAGCAGCTGATCAAGGATAGTCCCACTCAAGTTGGAAATTTCTATCAAGCTATAACCAGAAGAAAAAAATAATCATTGCAGAAAAATATCAGAATATTTCTAAGCAACTGATAACATGTTTATTCATTCATCTTATATACAAATACATAATACATTCACACACACATACAATGTGCCAGATTGGTAGTGCGCTGGGATAAAGACATGAAATAATGCACGTGCCAGAAGGTTGTATAAAGATTTTATGTTTTAAAAATCTGTGCCCTAAGATTGGAAGGACATGGGAGAATGTGGCTCTACTACGTGACAGGATTTCACACAAAAAAGTATTATGTGGAGAAAGTCACTAGACAATAAGCTCCCAAAAGGTGGACATATTTATTAAAATCTTTGTAGCTCCTGCACCTAGCTCAGCTCACAGTAGCCACAGCAGGTACCTAATAGATGCGACTTGATCATTTACTGACAACTTACTAATCCATACCCTGGGTTACACACACTCTGGTAAACACTTGAGTGCGTGCCCTTGAAGAATGAGTTCACAACTAGTAAGAAAGACAGAAAAAGGATAATATGATACAGCTGCTTTGAAACCATTCAGAAACTGAGTAGGAGGGCGTCTAAGCATATCTACTGGGTGCCTAGGTGTTAGGCATTTTACAGACTTTAATCCTCACAATAACCCTGAGGTAGTCATTGCCATCCCATTTTACAGATGACAAAACTGAGGCTCACCAAGATTAAGTAACTTGCCAATGGTCAGACAGCCAGCTAGAATAAGGCCAGAATTAAAAGCAGGGGCTAACTTTTAACTATACATACTATGATGTCTCTGATTAGGAGTGGGGTGAAAACTATCAAAACCAGCCATGTTGTCCTGAACCATTATGAAAATGTTTCGAAGACTTTACTCAAGACGTTTACCTGAAAAGCTGCTTTGGAAAGTTTGGCTTCACCATGAAAAACAGCTGATTTTTTAAAAACTACATATGCATATAATGTAATGTTCATTACAGGTCTATATAAAAATGTACATGGAGAATATAACCAGTAACGACTTAAGAAAATAAACATTTAGAAGCATCATTTCAAGTACTTGGGTTGAAAAGTTTAAATATGACCCATAGTTTTGAAACATTCCAGTGCTTGCAATATCGAATACAGCAGCAAATTATTCTAGATTTTTTTCAAAGGGAAGGGAGAAGGAGATTGAAATAAAAATAACCTTCAGTTTAAGAAATCCAGCTGTTAAAACATTACAGGTCATAGACACTGTAGGCACCCAGTAAATCTTAGTAAGTGGACTGGGAAGTGGGAAGACAATATGTTACAATGTTATGTGCCAAGCACACTGCAGGTACACAACAAATTCTGTGCAATAGACTGGGCAAGAGGGATGAGAAGTGTTCTCCCACTTTTGACTAGTAAGTACCCCTACCTAAGAAATAATCTTTTAAGCCATGAAAACTTAACTTAAAACAATATAGGAAAGATAAAATAAAAATAACTTACAAAATCTCTGAAAAGGAATCAAAACACTGTATTTTTTACCTCTATAAAAGCAGATTCCTCAGGGATGGGGCAATGTCCAGAAAATGTGTAAATACTACATAGCACGCTAATGACAGTTAATAAATACTGACACATTAAGACTTCCATAGTTTACATCCTAATTTTGTAAATAATTAGTTACTATTCATTGAAGCTTTTTTGGGGGGAGGGGTAATGTTTATCAGTGTCTATTTAAAGGACTTCTTGTTAGCCTTAGGGCTCAACAGCATCGTTAATATCGTATTCGCCTCATTAAAAATGTGATATATACCTTAGACTTAAAAAATGGGGTCTAATTCCAAAGCTATTTCCACTATGCATATGACAAAACTTCCCTTTTCTCCTAAATTGTAGGTTTTATTTCATGGCTTGCAAAATAATTTAAATACACGGCAAGAGGTGTGAGAACACTTCTCATTCCATTTGTCCAGACCATTCAATAAAATTTATTGGGTACCTGCAGTGTGTTTAACATGTAACATTTTAACACCTGTACTTCTTAAACTTTAGGTCATTTCTAATTCACACGCCTTCTCTCCACCTCCAAAAAGTCTGGAATAATAAGTTGGTTCTCTCAAATACTGCAGACAGTGGAACGACTGAAAACTGTGGGTTATATTCATATTCCATCACGACTGAGGGTTAACTTTGGACTGTATATCCCATTTGCTATTAGTTTACTTTATTAACCGCATCCCGGTCAGTTAACAATTATAATTCCAATCAGATTCGGTACTGTCTCTATTTTAACACACCCATAAGAAGTTTTTTAAAAATTTACAGACCAAATTCTTTTTCTAAGACGCTAAATGTAACCAATGTCTGTACTAAAATTATTTTTAAAAGCTTTATGGCCTAAAGCATTTGCCATATTTGATTCTGTCTTTTCCAAAAACCTTTATACCAAGATGAGGAAAATTCCCTTTCCATTCTCTCAATTGAAAAGGAAAAAGAATAAAAAGGGCAACTACTTTCAAATCTGTGTTTAACAGTCTCTAGCAAACCCACTAACTCGCGTATAACTTTAGAATCTCGGCGACGAGGAACACATGAGCCGTCTGTGAACACAATCCTTAGGCCTGACACACCAGTTCCTCCGCCCTCCCTTTCCACCGGTTCACCTCCCAAAACTCCAACCCACCAAGCACCCGCCTAAAGGTTTCTTCGCCAGGAGAGCCCGAAACCTCAACAAGATCGAGAGCGCTCCCCTTAGCAGAAAAAGGGCAGCTCCCCCCAGACCCCGGCCCAGCGCGGCCAGCCTCCCGCGAGCAAGGCCGGCACTTGCTGCCCTGCACGCCCCGCCCCGGGCTCTCTCCTGTCCCTCGGGCAACAAAACCCTCCGTCCTGCGCTAGGCCAGGGCTGACAGTTACGGCGGCAGCAAGCGCTGCCACCAGGAGCCTAATTCTGGCACCGGCCCCTCCAGACTACGCGCCCCCAAACCCCTAAACCCTTACCCCGGCGGTGGGTGGAGGGATCAGCCCAAGGGGACAGGGGGAAGAAGGCCGCGGCCCGCTCCGCCTGGCCCATCCGCTAGGCCGCCGCCAAGACACTGACCTGCCGTCGCCCCCACGCTTGGGCCCCAGTCCTGGCAGCGGCAGCCGCCTCACTGGTCGTCGTCGCCCTCGCCCGCCGCCGCCGCCCGCCACCGCCTCGTTCCCCTTCGCTGCCGCCGCCACCGCCGGGGCTCATGCGGGACCCGCGCTTTCTTCTCCGGAAGCCGAGGCCGGCAAAGGGAACACCAGGAACGCCGCGGACCCCACGCTCGTCGCCCGCGACCGCTCCGCCGCTGCCGGTCCACACCGGGGGCTGCGGGCCGGCTGGCCGAGGCTAGGCCGCGAGCCGCTCAGAGACGGCCCGCAGGAGAAGCCCAAGGAGGCACCGCTGCCCGGGGCCTTCAGCGCCGGATCAGCGAAGGCGAAGCACAAGGCGGCAGCGGCGGCGGCTGTCGGGCGCCAGACAGGCAGCTGGCTACGTGGCGGCGGGATGCGCGAGCGAGCGAAGGGCGGGTTGTCGGGGCCCTGTCGTTTCCTGCAGTCACCCCGAGCCCAGAGCCACCATCTTGGGGAGAAACACAGAACTCGCGGCCGCAGCGCAAGCCGGGAGGACTGACTGGGCGGGCTGAGTATCCCGGCAGGCAGCGCGCGCCACGGCCGGGAAAAGGCTCCGGTCGGGGACGTGCGGCGCAGCCAAGGCACACGCGGGACGGCGCCGCGCTCCACCTGCTTGCCGTCGGCGCTGGCGCAGAGACCGCTGGGAAGGGGAGGTAGCCGTCGGCGCTGGCGCAAAGACCGCTGGGAAGGGGAGGTAGCCGGCGGCTCCGGCGCAGAGACCGCTGGGAAGGGGAGGTAGCCGGCGGCGCTGGCGCAGAGACCGCTGGGAAGGGGAGGTAGCCGGCGGCGCTGGCGCAGAGACCGCTGGGAAGGAGAGGTAGCCGGCGGCTCCGCTGCACGTCGCAGCGTTCGGTCGCCATGTTGGTACTGGTCCGTAGAGGCGAGTCCTCTGCTGAGCCGCCACTGTTAATGACGCGACAGCAAGAAGGGGCAGGGATACACTCCGGAAACCTCTCGAGTGGACAGGAGGGTTGGAGAGCCCCCTGACCACCCAGCCGAGAATAGTGCCGGGACTTACTTGTTCCTGCTTGTCGGGGCCGCGTCGACTCCGAAAGGCAGCAGAGGCGGCCCCGAGGCCGGGCAGAAGCCACTTGAGCGTACTGGGTCTCTGCTCCCAACCTCTTTCCTCCCGGAGCTGCCCGAGTAAAGATTGCGAGGGTGGCCCCTGAGTGCGGGCCAGGTTTCAGAGGCCAAGGTCATCTGCTTAGTCCCCTTGGCAGTTACAGGATGTGTTACTAGTTTACAAAAGAAGAAAAGGTAAAAGCCTGCGTGCTGCAGTGTTGCTGTTCCGTAGGTTGTCGCTAAAGAGACATGGCCTCTTGATTGACCCCAGTTGCTGAGTAGAGTCTAATTTTGATTCAAATGACAACTGAACCCATTTAAACCTATGCAGATGAAAATCATATTTGGCAGCAGGGTCCCCATTTTCTTTTAAGGAGTTTATGGCTTTGCAACAGTTGGTAGCAAAGCTGTAATATCCCGAACAATTAATACTCTTAGAGGCCTTCATTTTTCCCAATAAGCCCTTAAAATAAGTTTCTATTTGGAAGGATGGAAATGTTTTGGTAATGTATAGTGATAGTGGTAGCACAAAATTGTAAACATAATCAAGTGCACTGAAATATATAGCTGAATATAAGTGAAAGGGGAAATGTTAGATTGTGTGTGTGTGTATATATATATATACACACACATATATGTGTGTGTGTGTATTTATGTTTATAAAAAATATATTTTTTTAAATCCATGGAGTTAACGTTACACAAATAGGGAACCCTTAGTTAAACTATGGTCTATAGTTAACAGTACAATTTTTAAAATGTACTGTCATTAGTTATAACAAATGTTCCACATCAATGCAAGGTGTTATTAATAGGGTGATATATGGGAATCCTGTATTTTATGCATGATGGTTCTGTAAACCCACAACTACTCTAAAACACCTAGAACAAAATATATGGAAAATTATGGAAAGTAAGGAAAAAATACCATGTGAGACTCCGTTCAACCAATATTCAGATTTTTTATAGCAACAATCATACAGTTTTTTCTAAGTAGCATTATTAGGGTATCCTTTTTAATATACCCAGTAATAATTAATATAATCCCATCCAAAAAAATAGAAAGTTTAACCAATTATTAAAAACAAGGTAAACATGTTTAAATTATTCCAAAACTATTGATAAATAGCAGTTTTAAGCCATGTCCAATTTTATGATATTTTAACTCAGCTCCTTATTCATTACTGTTTTTATTTTCATTTACCCCAATTACAGATCTTCATTTGGAAACTACTTGCAGTTATATTTAATGGAGGGAAATAGAGTCATGATCTTTTAAGGATTTGTGTTTATCTTTGTTTTAATACAATAGGCCAAGAAGAATGAAAATCATTAAAGGCTTTCTTTTTAGAATAATTAAAAGCAAAATGTTACTGCTATAGTTAACATGTGAAGATGCTTTTAGTTATTCTACTTTCTCTTAAGTAGAACTTGAATCAATGAAATTTAATTTTATAACTTGGTAGATCAAAATATATCTGAAATCCCTGAGTTCCAAAAAAGTTAGACTGAGGGAAATAAATCCAAGCTTGGATGTCAAAATGACTATACAGTTCTTTATATAGATATTTCGATTTTAGTAGGGCTTCCTTGTAATCTAGGAAATTACTCATAGCCCTTTTAGTTCATTAATGTTAAATATGTGTTCTTGTGTGTGACAGTAGTGCCAGAATGTTACTCAGGACATTTAATATTTTTAGCATAATGCATTAATTTCTTGAACAAACTTTGAGCTTATACTGTTTACCCAGAACTGTGCCAATAATAAAAGATCAATAACCTCTATCCCTGTCCTTAAGAGCTCACAGTTCAAGAAATCACACCTGGCCATTGTAAAACCAGCACTTCAGTGATCATGGAAGTATTTATTAATACTAATCTTTTTTCTTTTTTAATGAAACATCTTGCTCTAAATATTTGGTTGTATTAGTTTCCTAGGACTGCCATAGCAAATAACTGCAGTCTGGGTGGCTTAAAACAAGTTTACTCTCTCTGGGAGGTCAGAAATCTGATTTAAGTGTTGGTAGGGTTGGTTGCTTCTGGAGGCTCTGAGGAAAAAACGATCCCATACCTTTCTAGACCAAGTTGTTATTGTCTGATTTGTTTCCAATATTTAAGAAATACTTTTGAAGGTAAATTAGTTCCATGTAGAACAGTGCCTGGTGCTTGTTAAGTGCACATTAAATGTTAGTGGCTGAGTAGTAACCGTAATAGTAGTCAAGTATTTTCATATTAGTGTTATCTGTATCATTTAGCATTACACACTTCATACCTTCACACCTCCACCCTTATTCCTAGAGACCTGTCAAAATCTAGACATCTCCTTACCTGCTGTCTGAAAGTGTAAGCTATCCTTTCTTTCTAACGTTAATTTCTTTCCTTCCTTCCTTCCTTCTCTCCCCTCCCTCTCTTCCTTCCTTTCTTCCTTTTTCTTTTGTCTCTTCAAGATTTGATCATTCCCTCTTCTGTCCGTAATCTCTCCTGCTCTACTGAATCCATCCCTTGTATTTATAAGAATTTTCTGTGCTTGGATTGACACTTCCTTCCAAGTCCCTCTTCAACTACTGAAATCTGGTATCTGCCCCCATTTTACTCTACTTTGCTTGTATTATGTCAAATTTGGCAGAATGGCCAAATGCAAAAATGGCTTCACCGTTTTGCTTGTAAATGACTTCCACACTGCTTACCACTTCCTCCTGGAAACTGCTTTCTTTGTTCCACACCCTGCATTCTCCTACCTCTTCCTGTGTCTCTGACCACTCTTCTTCAAGTCATCTTTGCAGAATCCTCTTCCTTTCCCTGCTTTTTGCCTGTGATTCTCTGCAGGATGTTATCCTTGGTTCTTTTTGCTCCCTCTATTCTCCTTATCACAGAATGTTCTTTTAAGAAGCAAATATGATCACATTGCTCTCTTGCTTAAATATGTCAGTGGCTCTCCAGGGATAATATCCAAACTCTAAGAACAGAGCTTATTGGATATGGCCCCTGCCTGCTTTCCAGCTCCATCTTCTTCCACTTTACATGAACTCATTGTTCAGGCAATACTTAAACATCTTAAGGGTGTTTGGAACCCCTTTGTGTGGCCTTTATTATACCTTCTAGACTAGTTCAAGTACCTCCTCTGAGAAGTCTTTTCTCATCTCCCCAAGTAGGGTTATTGCTCCCACCTCTGGGTCACTCCTTCCCCATCACATCACCTTTCAAACACTCTTGCTATATGCACTCTTGTCCTTGCACTTCTCTCTTCCCTTATGTTCCCTGAGAGCTGAGAGCGTCTTTGACTTTGTTTGGGTACCTATCTCAGTGACTGGAACCTGGTAACTCCAAAAAATGTTTGAATGAATGAGTGAATCTGCCCTTGCAAGTGTAAAGAGTAAAAGAAAAGGATGTTAAGAACTAAGAACAGCATGTCTAGTAGCGGACTTCTTTACTGAATTGATGCTTTAATGTAGCACATCTTTGGATGTTCCACTGTTCAACCATGTCAAGGTGCAGAGGTGCCTGCTTGTGCGATTCAATAGGGACAGAAAATTCAGCCAAATTAATTTACAGTGAGAAATCTTAACTTATCCATTCAAAAAGAGCATGATACCATTTACCTGAAAACTGTGATGTCCATTAACTCGGTGGTCTTTTAATCTTTCAGGACCACAGTATTATGATCTCTAAAATTAAGATTTTGAACTGGATGATCTATAAAATCTTTTTGAAACTATTACTTATTCAACCACTAATTTTCACTAATTGCGCCTGTATCCAAAACTACATACAATAGTCTTTCAAGCAGAAATCTGGAATTCCTATCAAATCATGCTTCAACCTTAGCGAGTTCATCTTGGGCCTGCCTTAACCCAGCTGTAGAGTAGGTGGAAATAAGAACGTTTTCACTGAACACCAGCTGCTGCCCCTACTAATCTAAGCCTTTCTGAATAAAAGATTTCCACTCAAATCAATGAAGTATCCCTTAGGAATTTTGTTTTCTTTTCAAGTGCATCATTCACATTGTTTGAAATCATTCCCACTGCATCTGTACGTCTAATGTGATTTTTCATACATATTGTACCAATTCTGAAAGGAATTCTAACAAAATAATTTTTGAGTCTAAGGAAATGCATTGAAAAAATAAATCTTAGTTTCAAAGATGATGCACAATATTCACAGCTATACTTAGTGTTTTTCTTCAGGATATCTTAACTGAAGAAAATACCTAGATAGGGAAGGATCATAAATATAGTTTTACCATATTTAAGCAATATTTTATTCTTGCTTGACACACAGAATACAAAATAAAAAATTCTCTAATCAAATAACTTTTACTATGGGAAATTGCTTCAAACAATTTTATACTGATGAGCCTGCCCTATCTTGTTTTTGTTTTTTGGATTTTTTTTTTTTTTTTACAATTAAGGTAGCTTTGTAATATAGAAAGATGAAGATTTTAAGGATAGTAATACAGATATTCAAGACTTTTTTATATTTCTGCTTTTTTGAAATTCCTGCTAAGCATGGCACTGATTGCATCTGTAGTTCATTAATTAACACAGAGTTATTGAAATGACAGTATATTTCCACAAATTGCAGTTGTATTCTCTGTCCTTAAATGGAGATTCTTTATGTAGCTATCGTGTCCTTCACATTTTTGCAAGGCTGATCTCACAGTTACATTTTTTATCATTTGCACAGCTAAACAGTTTCCCTGACTGATTATTTTCATTTACTATATGAAAACACGCTTGATTATTATGTCCATTGTTATACATGTAATTAAAAATATGTGAAGAATTAAGCATGATAAATGTTACACATCATTATTTTATATATGTTCATGGTTTTCTTCCCTTTGTTTTTTCCCCTCTGATTTATACAATAGGAATTTATTAGCTTACTGTTTTGAGGCTAAAAGAAAGTCCAAATCAAGGCATCATCAAGGTAATGTTTTCTCCCCAAAGACTGTCTTTCTGAGGCTGGCTGCTGGTGATACTTGGTCCTTAACTTGTTACGTGGCAGGGCACATGGTGACATCTCCTGGTCTCTCCCTTCTCCTCTGAGTTCTGTTGATTTACGCTTTCTGGCTGCTCCAACTGGCTCTGTCTCTCTCTGTCTGACTTTCATATAAGGACTTCAGTGAGGATAGAAAGATGCATGCTGACTGAGGTGAGTCACATCTTAACTGAAGTAGCCTCTTCAAAAGGTCCAACTTACAATGTATTCACACCCACAGGAATTGATTAACTTTAAGAACTTGTTTTTCTGGGGTAACATAGAGTTCCAAACCACCACAGAAGGTATGTTAAGAGGTGTCGGCTACATGTTCTCTATGCTTTTTCTTTTCATTTTGTTTACTTTGTAACAGCTTTATTGAGATATAATTCATATACCACAAAATTTACCAACTTATTTTGGACAACTAAAGGCTTTTTAGTATATTCACAGAGTTGTGAACATTTTCACAGCCGGGGTAACTTTTTAAAACAGAAATCATGTCATGTCAGTCCCCTGTATAAAACTGCCCAATGTCTTCCCATTGCACTTAGATCAATGTATGAATTCCTTATTATGAGCAGTGAGGTGCTATGTTCCCTGACTGCTGCCTGCCTCTCAGCCTACTGTGTCCCAGACCCAGCTCTAGACACACAGGCTCTGTGAAGTACTGAAGTCCACCCATCCTGAGTTCATAGCCTGGTGGGATTCTTAAGGGATATGTCCCAAGACCTTTGAGAACCCAACAATTTGTGAATATCACTATATTATAAAGAAAATTCCCTCCCAAATTGTAGTTTTTGCACTGACTTGAACACTTACTAATTACAATCTATAGTTTCCTTATTGCACATGAGTGAGCTTGTTTATTTCACATTTCTAATCTGCTACCAAATTCAACATTCCACCTTTAATTTTATACAAAACATCACTTTGGAAGACTTCTCATCTATCACTGGCATTAGCAGTTAGCTTTCTTTACTGGACTATTTTTCACAAGAAAGGCAATTTAAAAAATAATCACTTTTTGAGTGTGTAACAAAGAGAAAACAGCCCTCATACATTGATTTGCTTATGCTAGGTGTTAGACTCGCCTTTCTCCTTAGCTAAATGATTCATTCAGTCCCACGGATGTTATAATGCACATGATTCAAAATTGTGCCTCAGTCAAGTGAGTTCCACTGTTACGGATCTTTAGAGTCTCTTGAGAAATGTAGAAATCACAGCAACATCTACCAGTGTGAATCTAGTTTACCACTACTGCCTTATTCTCCTACCCTACTGCCTTTGGAAATGTGGGAGCTTGAAAAGCAAATGCTGCTCTCTGCCCCAAGCTGTGCTAATCCTTAGCGTAATGTCCCTGTTTTGTTTTGTTTTGGGTTTTTTTTTTTTTTTTGCAATTGATGGAAGACTATTCATATATTATTATTCACTACAGTCCATAGTTTGCTTTAGGTATATTTCTAACCATTGCCACCCTGTTATTAACACCTTGTAATTGTATCATACATTTGTTCTAATTTATGGAAGAACATTGTTACATTTGTACTGTTGACCACACTCATCATCCATAAGAGGGTCCACAGCATCACATTTCATCCTCTGCTTTCTTTCTACTGATGTACAGAACCCTAAGCTTTCCCTTTCAACCACAATCACACCCACATATTTTCACTTTTAATTACCTTCCCTTTAATGTGCTGCCATCGCCTCTATCTATTTCCAAACACTTACGGTCAACCTTATTACAACTTCTTCACAAATTAAGCATCAGCTTCCCATTCTCTGCCCTCATTCTGTCTTTTGGTGACCTATATTCTAGATATTAACAACATGAATGTGCTAGTTATATTTAGATCATATTAGTGAGGTCATACAATATTTGTCCTTCTGTGTCTGACTTATTCCATTCAACATAATGTCCTCAAGGTTCATCATGTTGTCAACGTGCAGCAAGACTTCATTTCTTACGGCTGAATAATACTCCATGGTATGTATGTATCACATTTTGTTTATCTATTCATCAGTTGGACACCTGGGTAGGTTTCATCTTTCGGCAACTGTGAATAAGGCTGCTAAGAACATTGGTGTGCAAGTATCTGTTAAGTCCCTACTTTCAATTATTTTAGGTGTACACACAGTAGTGGGATTGCTGGGTTATATGGTAATTCCATATGTAGCTTTATGAGGAACTGCCAAACTATCTTCCCATGGCTGCACTATTTTTCATCGCTATCAGCAATGAATGAGTGTTCCTGTTTCTCCAAATCCTCTCCAAGACTTGTGATTTTCCATTTTTTTTTTAAATAGGAACCATTCTAGTGGGTGTCAACTTGTATCTTATTGTGGTTTTGCATTGCTTTTCCCTAAGGGCTAGTGTTGAGCATCTTTTCATGTACTATCTGGTTATTTGTGTATCTCCTTTGAAAGATGTCTATCAAATCTTTTGCCCATTTTTAATTGGGTTGTTTATATTTTTGTTGCTAAATTGAAGGATTTTTTTTATTCTGGATATTAAACTTTCACTGGATATGTGGTGTGCCAGTTTGGATGTATTATGTCCCCCGAAATGCCAAGTTCTTTCATGCAGTCTTGTGGGGGCAGAGGTATTAGTACTGATTAGGTTGCAATCTTTGGATTGGCTTGTTTCCATGGAGATGTGGCCCACCCAAATGTGGGTAATACCTGTGGATTGTTTCCATGGAGGTGTGGCCCCACCCATTTGGCGTGGATCTTGATTTAATCACTGGACCCCTATCAAAGAGGTCACAAACAGAAGGACCTCAGAGCAGCTGAGAGGGACATTTTGGAGAATATCTCAGAGAGACATTTTGGAGATAGCTGTTGAAGGCAGACTTTTGGTGACACTTTGGGAATGATAGCCCAGTGTTTGCTCTGGAGAAACTAAGAGAGGACAAAA